>CAUYSK010088400.1:0-41292 GCA_963575035.1 Avahi laniger | reverse complement strand
AGCTGGACTCCTTCAAGTACAGTGACCTGCAGAACTTATCCAAGAGTCTGGGCCTCCGGGTTAACCTAAGGGTACCTCACTTCAGCATTCTTGCATGTTTGGTGACATTCTGATGGTATGTTAAGAGGGTGTTGGAGTCAGAATGATCGAGGATGCCTCAATTCTGCCTTGCCAATCACCTGCTTCCCAGAGAAGACCCTCAAGAGCAGTTCGAGGAACAAGTAGGAAATAAGGCAGACAAGTTGTTAAAAGCCTTAAAAGCCCACCTTAAACATGAAGCAAAAAAAGAAAATGAGAATCAGGATAAAAGTCACACTTCTGCATCCTCTTGTGATGAGACTGAGATTAACAATCAGGGACAAGGTGAGAGAGAGCCATCTGGCCATGTCACCAAAACGAGGAGAAGGGCAAGGCAGTCCATGGGAACCCTGACTCCCAGCAGGATCATTCAGAGATAAAAGTAAGTGATCCCACAGAATTCCAGAATTGTGAAAAGCAGGAAAACCAAGATCTGAGCTCTACTCCTTCTCCATCAGATGAGGGCCAAGGAGCTGAGAATGCAGTTTCCTTAGGAAAAAGTGGAATAAATGGCAATGAAGATTCAAAGGTATCTTCAGAAAGTAAGAAGCCTGTCTACAGAGATGAATTTTACAAACGTGGAAAAAACAAAAGAGCTGTGATCACTACTCCAAACTTTAAGAAGCTCCATGAGGCTCATTTTAAGGAAATGGAGTCCATTGATCAATATATTGAGAGAAAAAAGAAACATTTTGAAGAACACAATTTGGTTAATGAACCGAAGAAGCAGACTGTCAATAAGGGCAGGGTAGTGACTCCAGTTCCTCCGAGAGGAAGAATTTCTGTGGCTTGTACTCCCGTCAGCCAACGGCACTCACAAGGCTGGTTTCACAGCTCTGCAAGTCACAGCACCTTGAGTCTGAAGGGGTCAGTGCTCTGCTCTCTCTGCAACTAAAATGAGTGTCAGGTTTTCAGCTGCTACCACAGATACCGAGCAGAAGCGTTCACTGACTAAGACTCCAGCCAGAAAGTCTGCACGTGCGACCACATCTGGGATTGCCTCGAAAGGCCAGGCTGTGCTTGGGACACACAAGACCACCAAGGGGAATTCTGCTGTTGCTGATACCGCCCCATTCAAGTTGACGTTGAAGGCAATGCAGACTCCAGTCTCCAGTAAGAAGCCAGTGTTTGATCTTAAAGCCAGTTTGTCTCGTCCCCTCAACCATGAGCCGCACAAAGGAAAGCTGAAACCATGGGGGCAATCTAAAGGAAACAATTCTCTGACTGATAATTATAATTTCTCAATCCTTAAGTAACTTTAAGACCATAGACAAACAGTGAAGTTAATTATTTTGATACTAGACAATTTACAAAAATGAAACAGATACAAAATAAATACTGGTTACTAAACATAACTTTAACTTACTCTTTTTTCTTAGAATGCAATAGATTAACAAAATATGTAAATACCTTTGGATAATATATATTACTTTGGCCACCTCAAATATGTTAAAATGATATTACATTAGTATTCATAAAGAGAAGAAATTGTTTAACAGTTCTTTGGTTTCTGTCTCCTAATGTTCTCTTATATCTGGGGAAAAGAATTTAGTTACTTTGATAAATATGATAATATACAAAGATGACTATACTAGCTACAATAATTACAAGGAACTGTGAATATATATACACACACACATACACAAAATAAAATGGATTTGATTTTTGGTGTTTATTTTGAAAGTTGCTATAGTAAATCAAGATGAGAAAGTTCATATAATACATACAGTTTTACTTAATATACTGATAAATAATATTTTGAAGGTACAGTTAAAAGCTTTAAATTTATCATCGTGTATATTTATGTCCATGTGTGTCTAAGTACATGCATATATTAAAAATTCATATATGGAAAATTGTTGCATGAATAATGTACAAAAGGAGTAAAATTAAAATTGGGGTCTTTTATCTATAAAATGATTAAATTATTCTGTGTCTCCAAAAAGCAGAAGTCCTTTTTGTTACCATTATAGTCTGCTAAATCTTTTTTTGATATATTGTTAAATTATTTTTGAAGAGGGTCTTGAATTTTGAAATAGATTAATATATTTTTAATGGCTTATAATAACCATTGCTTTTTATAGTATTATTTTTGCAGTTTTGTGTTCTATTGCCTGTACACGTTTCTTGTCTTTAGATAACTATGATTTCTATCTTGTCTCCTCTAATAACTATTCTTAATTTTGTCTTTCTGAAATTCAGCTCCCAAATTTAGAATAATAAAGCTGTTAAGACATCTTTTATGCTTTTATGCCTAAACTGTCTTTAAGTAACACAAAGATTTGCTCCTTTACTCTAAAAAGGGAGGGAAAATAGGTTTGTACAGAACTCTCCAATTTTTAATTAATTCAAAATTGTTACAAGAGCTTTTTTGTTTTCCAAAACTGGTAACCAGAAAGTGAGCTCATTTCTTAGATTAATTGTACATAAAGTAATAATGCTTAATCATTATTTTGAGATTAATTATACATAAGCTTAGTAATGTTTAATTGCATAAATGCTTGGAGAGAATATTCTGAATGAATGAGACAATAACATTTTTGGCTTAAAAACGATTTTATGCCTTTCTGCAGAGATGGGTGCCAGTGTGCCTTGTGTGAATGGAGAGATCGGACTGTTGGCCACTGATGAGCAGCCTGTCCAGGGTGCTCTGTGCTGAGTGAGGTGCAGACGTAGGACAGAAGTCACCTTCTGCTTTCTCCTCCCACCTGTGAACCCAAACGGCTTAGATCCTACACCTGAAACTGGAAAGCACCAGGACTGTCCACATAACCTTCAGTCCTGTTCAGGGCATGGCTTCTCCTCTTTTACCGATGTCTAGGCTTCCTGTAGGCCTTCGTAGAATGTTTCAGGAATAGGAGGATGAAGATGTTACATGGACATCCTCAGCTGTCTCGCCAGTAATACTTTGTACTTTTCGATGAGTCGCTGTACTTTAATTCGGGGGAATTGTATCCTAAAGGTTACTAGAACAGTTCTGAGATTGGCTACAGGCCAGCTCCCAACCAATTTCCTTGTTTATCCTCAATTTGTTGAGTAGCTTTGACCACTCACTGTGCCCAGTTCTTCATATCTGTTACCAGTAATCTGGAAACAAGCCCCTGAAACTCAGAGAGACAGCAGTGTACCGCGAGTTATCTCACTACTTAGGCCATTATTGGCACGTCAGATTAAGTTCTATCTGACTTTAATGCTATAATTTTTTTGTTGCTATTTTATGATGTCTTCGATGTCACAGAGCAAAATAGCACGTTAAAGATAGGCTTGCTTTCCTGAGCGAACGTGTATGCACATGTGTGCGTGTATTGAGATCGTGGTGAGGAGTTATAAAGAAAAAGAAAGTATTCCAACAATTAATTCAAGTTCAGGTAGCAGATTTTGGTCGTTTTTTAAAAAATAATTTTTGTCAATCATAGTGGCTCTACAACTCTGCTCCCTCAAAATATCTCTACTCATACCAAAATTTAACACTGGGAAAAATTTTACTCATATACGGATTTAAAAAGACAAATTTGCCAGTGTAGATGGCTCGGGCAATTGTAGCCATCTGCTGCTTGTTAGCCCAACACATTTCATCTGTTGCGTGGTTCGGATCAGCTAAGGAGGGAACTCTAGCGTAGTGTAGACGAAATCGCTGAGACTAGATGCTGGGGAGGAGGGGGAGGGATGGGGAGCAGCAGATTGTGTTCCTGGGCCCTCGTCTAAGCGTTTGGCCTGCAGCTGGTGGCGGGGTGCCTGTAGCAGCCTCGGCCTCACTAGTGGGCTCACCCTCAGGGGGCCTGAATCTCCCCAATCTCCCCAGTGCGGAGCCCCAGAAAGGCGAGTAATACCAGCCACTAACCAGAGCTTGGTAACTACCACCTTCGCCCTTCTCCAGGCTCAAGGCACTACACTTTCATTTTCTCTTTGAAACCAGTTTTCTTTTTGGTCACCTAAGCTGTGTCAATGGCTTCAATATGCTACACACTGTCACTCTAGCATCCAAACTCACTGCTACAAACATTTTCAATCAGAGGCACATGTTTTCATCAGTTAAAAATCATCAGTTTTACCTCACCTTGGACTTCCAATGAAAGGTAGAGCATGTAGAGATTGGTATTTTCTACATCGTGTCCGTAATTCATCCGAATACTTAAACTGGTTTAAAAACAAAACACTCTAGCAGTTTTATCCTGATCCACGGCATTCAGCAAACCTCATTTTACCCTAATGGCCTAACTAACTGGGTACTCTTCCCCTTGTCCCTGGGCAAGAAGAGAGAAAAATCTTCCCCCTCAATTCTCTTATACATAGAATTTAGAAATCTTTCTTTTGTGAAAACCTGTCTTTTGCAACAAAAATGGCTTTGCTTTCTGGGGTTTTCTGGTTCTAGCTAGTGCTGATCTGGGACATGTTTTTCTTTTCTTCTAGGGCTCAAATATGAAGCATTAGTGTTACCGCTGTGTATTCGCTTCAACACCAGGCGCCACTCCATGGAAACCAGTAGAATGAAATTAAATTAACCACTACTTTCTCCAAAGGGCGTTTTTTTTGTGCCCTTCTCCTGGCCCTTAGGATTTTCTACCTAAAGTCAAAAGTTATTTACATACTTCTTTTAAAAAATATCTTTAAAATTGACAAGTAAAAATTGTCTATATTTATGGTGTACAACATGATGTTTTGGAATATGTATACATTTTGGAATGGCTAAATCAAACGATTCAACATTTTCATTACCTCACGTACTTATCATTTACATACTTCTTTTATTACTGTGAACTCCCCTATTCTAGGTTAGCATTGGCTTGGATAACGTGCAGCCTCTAAATGTCTAGCTACAGCTTCTCACACATCGTGGAGATCTCCACAGACTGGATAGTCTCAAATCCTCATCTCTTAGCCGCACTACCTGAATACTTAGGTCTCAGGATCTACATTCATATGAATATACAATCTGACTTGTGCTGGCCAATTTTATGAAAAGCAGCTTAAAAAGGCATGAAGGGCACACCAAAGGCACCCTTTCACAAAAGCCATTTCAAGTAATAATTCTCCTTTGTGCAGCCACAAAAATAATATCCTCATGGGAATAAACTCGAGAAAGCTGCAGGAAAAGGTTCTCTGAACTTCAGCGATTGATGGTCCCCATGGAGGGGAAAGTGCCCCATGCTGACACATTTATCACCTGCATTTGGAGGCAGGCTAGCTGGGGAAGGGCTTTGCAAAGAAGTGAGGCCCAATGCCAGGTTGAGTGATGCATTTGACATAAAAGACTGAAATGGGAGACCTAGTTACAACAGGAAATGAACAACTGCCTAAATGAATGTGCAGGAGAAATTCAGTGTCATGGGCGCCATCCACATGCAAGGTGGGAAGGGCCAGGACCGGTGCCCACACCGGCAGGAGGCATTATTTAACACCTGATCACTATTTATCCTTAAGTGATAGCAGCATAAAGAAAGTGAAGGTAAATTCTCATCTTTCGAAATTGGATTTAACTTTTATATATCCCTGACCTTCACAACGGGAATCAAAATAAAGGGAGCTTTTAAAATAATAAAAAATGTTTTGCAGATTTATTTTCTTTCTTGAAAGCATTATAGAGAAATATTTTAGGATTAGGATTTGCACTGGAATAGAGCAGTTAATCAGCTTGGTTTTCTGTATGGCTGACTTTCTTCTCTACCATGTGATAGAAGGTTGGGTTCTGATCTCTAAAAGTGATGCTGAAAAATGTTATGCACAATGGTTTTTTTAAAAAAACATTTTATCTCAGTTAAATTTTTTTGCTTTTTCCTCTACTTTTTATTTTAAACTTAAGTTTCACATTTTAGCCCCTTAAATATTATACTAAAACTACAAAATACTATATTATTCAATTATGTTGCGATTTTAAATACTTTAGCATGCAGTGAATACTTAAATATGACATGCCTTTTACAATGAGAAAAGAAATCCATTTATATTCTGCATATAACACTGAAAATAGATTTGGATTTTAACACGTGTTACAATTTTCATTAGTCACCTGAATTTCATTATTAAGGAAGCTATATTGAAAAATGTGGTTTGTCATCAAAGTAAGACATGTCTTTAAGAAAATAACTTATGCTTTAAAATGTTTATATGAATGTGGCTTCATCATTTGCAGACATTTCCACCGACAACATCATGGGAGTGTGCAGACGGAATGTCTGCTCCCCGCAGCTGCCTCCCTCAGTAACATTTGTTTCTGACGTTCCACATCCTGTATAGAGGTGAGAGGCCAAGCTGGGAGGTCCAGCCAGCCAACATCTAGAGCACCTGCCTGGGGAAGGTGGGCCATGAGCCCAGTGCAGCCGTCAGAATGACTGGCTGTTTCAGTGCTACTTGTGTTTGCTGAGAGCAATTCTGTTCTCTTGACTCTCCCATGGGGTGTGTGTGTGTGTTCATTTAATTCATCATTTTGCTTGTTGGACACAGGGAAACAGGAGTTAGTGGAAACGAGGAGAATCTAAGATGCACGGAGGTTTTATGAATTAGGGTGAATCGGAGTAGGAGTGAAGACAACCACAAATTGGTATTTTTTTGGCTGTACTCTAGTTGAGGACTGCTTCAAATCTTTCTCCTAATTCATCCTAGGGGTAGGAATCTATTTAAAAAATTCTCACCAGGATTGCATCTGTGTACATGTCACAGTGACATGTAGTCTTGTCATTCCGGTCACCTCTCATGCGGAGGACAAACTCGTGCTGCACTTGAAAGCACAATTTTGGGTCAGCATCTGTCTCCCTTCTTCCCACTCTTCAGTTCCCTCAAGTTTCCTTTCACATCATCCTCTTTTCTCTAAATCCTCTCTTGATGGCTCTTTAAGTGCAGCTCTCGGGGGCACTCTGACCTTCTAGGGAATGGGGGACAACTAAAATTTTTTGAAAGTGCTGAGCTGATAGGGTCCTATGAAGGTGCCAGGTGTGGAAAACTTGCATCTTTGGATGATCAGGGTATCCAAAGGAGACAGAGCAGCTAGGGAGGGATCCCACCACACTGAGTTCAGTTCTTCTCTCTTGTGTATTTAAAATTCAATATACGAAGTGGGTTTCTCTTTCTTTTTTTCTTTTTTTTGGCAGAAGATATTTTAATCTGTCCTTATTAAAAAATCAAAATAAAATACACGGGAAGTTTAAAAACAGGTCCCCATGCCAACCCCAAGCATACCATGATTGTACAAAAAATATTTGCTAAATTTAATTGAATTGTGGCTTATGAGTCACATCTCTGTTCCATAAAAGTCTTGGTGGAAAGGTTTTGTGGATACCTCAAATGACCTGGCTATGCCAGACTCTTTTGGAAAGGAAGCAGGGGAAATGATGCAACAATTTTCAAAAAATAGGTAAGACTTATTAGGTAATAATATGGATCTGAATAGACCCATAGAATATGCAAAACCAAATTAATTATTAGTGTGATTTCTCCTCTATAATTTAATAGTCTTGCATTATCTTAAAGTAGATGTTATGGTTCGAATATATTGCCCAAATTTCATGTGTTGGAAATTTAATCCTCAAATTCATATGTTGTTGGTATTTGGACATGGGGCATCAGGGAGGTATTAGAATTAGATAAGGTCATCAAGGTGAGGCCCCTACGATGGGACTGGTGGCTTTATAAAAAGAGGAAGAGAGACCTGAGCTGATGCGCATGCTCTTGCCTTCTCACCATGTGATGCCTCCTGCCACGTTATGACACAGCAAGAAAGCTCATCCGACCTTGGACTTCCCAGCCTCCAGAACCATGAACTAAATAAACTTCTTTTCTTTATAAATTGCCCAGTCTCAGGTATTCTGTTACAGTAATGGAAAATGGACAAAATCAGAAGATATATGCATATCTGTTAAAAACAGTTGCTTTGGGATTAAGATAATTATAAATATGTGCCAGGAAGAGGAGAGCCAACAGAGCACATGGCACGAAATGAAAACTATCACTTAACTGGTGGCATCTCCCTGGCCATTGATGTTACCTTGTCAAAGAGCTGAGAGGTACATACAATTATGAGTGAAGTTCAACAATTGTTTTTCTCTATTGACTTTCACCTTTTTTCTATAATGGCTGTTTAAACTTAGTTTATTGATTTTATTTGTTTTTCCTCAGAAAAATAAGGCTGCAGTATTGTTTAGCAATGAAAAGAAATGAGCTATCAAGCCATGGAAAAGACATGGAGGAAACTTAGATGCATATTACTAAGTGAAGGAAGCCAATCTGAAAAGATTACATACCGTATGATTCCAACTAGAGGACATTCTGGAAAAGGCAAAACTATGGAGACGGTAAAAAGATTAATGATTGCCAGGGGCTGGGGGCTGGAGGTGGGGGATGAAAAGGCAGCACACAGAGGATTTTTAGGGCAGTGAATCTACTGTCTCTTATACCATAATGGTGAATACATGTCATGATGCGTTTGTCCAAACCCATAGAACGTACAGCACCAAGAGATTGTACGAAATGTACTATGTACAGCAGGTATGTAACACCAGAAATAACTACAACGTGGCAAGATGTTAATAACAGGGGAATCTATGTGTGCCATGTGCGGAGGGGTAAAGGATTATATGAGAACTCCCTGTACTTTCTGCTCAATTTTTCTGTAAATCTAAAATTGCTCTAAAATATAAAGTTAATTAAAAAATTTAAAAAGGCTGCAAAGTTAAATCTTCAAACTATTAAGCCACATGATGGTAAGTTATTTGCAGGGCTAGGTCACTTTGTTTTAAATTAATGACATGACTCCATTTGTATGATGTATTGCCATTAATTTGATGTTAATTTTAATTAAATAACCTTAATATTTAAAAAAGAATGAGAAGATTTTACATGTTTTACGGTTTGATTTATATGATTAATGGTAAGAAAAATCTATTAAAACTTACAGTGCTTTAAAAAATGGTAATTAGGCCCACAGGAATTAATTGATGCATATGATTTGTATTGATCCTGTCCTTAGTGTTTGACTTTTCTTTTCTGTGTACTTTCTATTGCACTTCCCGTGTTAACTAGGATTTTAAAGCCAGGTCTCTGTGTTGAGGGAGCCCAGGCTGCTGCTCTGCAGGGTTTCAGACAGCCAGGAGACCTCTGTGGGTTCAAAGCTGATATGAATGCTAGAATCAGCAAGGGACGATGGGAAAAAAGGAGAGAGAAGAACCTTATCAGAAACTGACATGGTTCCCTTTTTGAAATATCAAATAAATATACAGTTGACCCTTGAGCCACACAGTTTTAAACTGTGAAGGTCCACTTATATGTGGATTTTCTTCTGCCTCTGCCACCCTGAGACAACAGCAAGGATGATCCCTCTTCTTCCTCCTCCTCAGCCTACTCAGTGTAAGATGACGACAAAGATGAAGGTCTTTATGCTGATCCACTTCCCCTTAATGAATAGTAAATATATTTTCTCTTCCTTATGATTTTCGTAATAACATTTTCCTTTCTCTAGCTAAATTCATTGTAAGAATACAGTATATAATACATGGAACACACAAAATGTGTATTAATCAACTGTTTATGTTATTGGTAAGGCTTCCGGTCAACAGCAGGCTAATAGTAGCAAACTTTTTGAAGAGTCAAAGTTATACACGGATTTTCGACTGATCAGGGAGTCAGTTCCCCTAACCTCTGTGTTGTTCAAGGGTCAGCTGTACAATGTCTGTTTCCCAGGGTCTTTTGTCTTTTGTAAAATAGACACAGGCAATAAACAAACCAACAAGCACAGAAAGACCCACCCCCGAATCCTGGTTCTACCGCTTGTAAGCTATGTGACTTAGCACACGTCACTTGAAATTCTCAGAGCCTCTTTCCTCACGTAGCAAGTGGAGATTCAAGTAGGTACTTGCTTGCAAGGTTAGGATTAGCAAGAATGCAGCGCCAGGAAAGTGCTTCACACTTTGAAGGCAGTGGACACACATCGTCCTCCATTATACCTGTGTAGTTACTGCAGGCGAGACTGAAGGATCGTCTGTTAAATAAAGTGGGCACTAGTGACAAGGGAAAATAGAATGAGGCTTACTTCTGATTTATGACTTTGTCCCCTGAGTTTGTATTTTGAATGCTGATTCTTCATAAACAATAAATATGAAATAGTTTCAGAATGAATTTACCTAGGAATAGTGTGAATTATGAATTAAAAATGATTGAAACTTTCTTTTAGAAGACTAGCTTCCTTAGATGAATACACATTATTGTTTTTAACAGCTACATTTAAAGCAGAAAAAAAAAATCTTACTTAGACCATGGGATCTGTCTTAATTCCAGAGCATGGAGGTATCACATTCAAAATCTAGCCATGCTTTCTTCCAGAAAACATAACAGTCACATGAAATGTCTGTTGTAAACATTTAATGCTTTTTTATAGCAGGGTTATTCACATTCTAAAGATTTTTAAGAGATGAATAACTCTTCCAAGCAAACGTTTATTTTTCTATGGCTGCTCTATTCTTCCTTCAAATTGCTATGCAACAGTCTGTGGGGAGGCCAGTCTCCCCAAGCACGGCCATAATGCCGCTGGAGGGATGTGTAAAATACTAGCTTATTGGGCTACATTTGCTTCCTCTTTCTACCCTTTCGTTGTGCTTTTATCCTTCAGAGTATTCAAAAGAAGGGTGATCCGATGTCTCTTTACTCCAATTTGTTAATCTTCAAGCTCTCCAACATTTAAATTCTAGGCCGTTGGCAAGATTATGTAAAGGGTCTTTATAGCTCAGATTCCTTTCCCCAAACATTGTAAGTTCTCCTTCCCTGGACTCTAAGATGCAATGGTGTTGAGTGGCAGCCAGTCTTTGGGTTATGGGAGGTATCATGAGATGCCACATCTCAAATCAGAAGTGGAAGATCAGATTCTACCTCGGTAACCTTAGTTGGACTTGTTACTCTATTATATTGGGTAATAACGATTCTCCTCTAACCTCCATGGGTATCATGTGTGATAATAGCCATGGATGAGCTGTTCATACTGCAAAGTAATATACAAATATAATGTATCATCATATTTATGGGATGGAGGTTAAAAATAATAAGTCAATTTTCACCTTTGCAGTGGGTATATTTCACATAGTTGCTGAGAACACTCAGTGAACACTGAACCACTGCTTCTAAAGGAAATGCAGGGTTAGGTTCCTGCAAGTCTCTGCCATAACATTTCTTGAGCCAATTAATGCTTTATTTTGTTTTATGTGTGTTTCTGTATCAAGACATCTTACTTAATATATATTATTGATTCATTAACATTGAACTCTTGGCTAACAGCACAATAACTCATTCTAAACAAAGTTTATCTATTAATAACATGTATTTTCTTCATAAGGCACATCACAGTCTTCTTGTACTTAGGAACAATAGACAGTATTTCAGCAATCCACTTAGAGGCCATTTTGAACAGTGACATCACCAATAAAAAGCATAAGAATGCAAAAAACATGGCACCAAATAGACTGCAAAAATAATATTTGTTTACAGTATAAGACCTGAAACAAGAAGGCAGAGTGTCACCTTATTTGACCTCAGAATACATACACTGGTGACAAATTTTTTGCTATAGTGAGCATGTCTGCAAATGACTGCAAAAGCATGATGAGTACTATAATATTTTTGGGGTTATAGATAAATTTTAACAAATAGATGAATTTACTACCATGAAATCTATAATAATGATAATTGACTGTATGCACACATGAAATTTAAACATTTTCCATGCCTTCTGGAATGTTTCTGGATGTCATAATAAGAAGAATTTTGTCTTTCAAAATATTTGCTTATTTCTAAAGAATTGGGTATGCAAATGTATGCTGTGTGTCAATGACAGGTGAGCTGAAGATCTGGGACAGAAATAGGTTCCCTGTTTTTGACAATCTGGTTTAACTAGATACTAAAAATGTCATTAAAATAGAACTTCTGTTCTCTCACTGCATTTCAATAATAAGTAGGTTTTTTGGTTTGCTTTTGTTGTTTAAAAATAATTTAATCTTTGAAAATAAGATGGAAACATGATGGTACCAATTTGTTTTCAATCAAATGTTTTTTAAGTTTTTTTATTGTTTATTTGAATCTTCTTTTTATGAGTGACGTGGTATTGGGGCCAGCAGTTCCTTTATTTGTATAAGTTAAAAGTCAAAGATTAGATGTAATGGTATTGTCTAAGACATACTGAACATTGTGGCAGGCACTATGATAAGCACTTTATATTCATAATACCATTTTTCATCTTCATAACAAAGCTTATGGTATTAGCACTACTATTACTCTCAGTTTATAGTTAAGAAAACTGAAGCCCAGATACATAAGAAAGCTGCTCAAGCTCCTTTAGCAGGTTGGACAGCTGGAATTGCAGGCATTCGGAACTGACAGCCTGGACCAAGCCTAACCCTAAATATATATAATTTCCTCTTCCAGCCTAAACTTTATGAAAAGATTTGCTTTTGTAGCTGTTTTATCTAGATGTTGAGAGTGTGTTTTTAAATCACGATGCTGTAATTATTACTTGTACTTGTTAAAGACACATTTGAGTGACAAGCAAAGACTAATAATGACACTGACAGTGTGTTACATTGAAAATGTTGAACTTCCAGCTATGTGACCTGGGCCCAGTCATGTAACCTGCGTGGGCCTCGTTTTCCTCAGCTGCAACATGAGAAAGTTTCAATAAATTATTTCTTAGCACCTCCTAGGATTCTATAAAGGTAATAATAATAATAAAACCCAATAAATGTCTGAGAATGAAAGTGAATGCAATTAAAAAAGAATGAGAAGCCAACCTTGAACTATAACTCACTGGGCGAATTCTTTTTGAATAGATTTCCCTCAGCCTTGAGAAGATTCTGGACATTAAGACTATGTTACATTTTCTTTAGGTTATGAAAAATTAGACATCATTTCTTCTCTTCAGTTTTAGTATTATTTCTTGCCTATCACTTTAATAAGCTTTCTCACCAGTGTTTTTCTACTGCTTTTGTCTTATGGTAAAATACAAAGGCAATTGACTAGGAATTTCAGTTAACTGTCATTTGTTCGTTTATCAGTTTTGCTGCATTCTACTCTCAGGAGGTAGAGATAGATCACAGAGCAATTCGTTGCCATCAGGGACTCTCCTTCAAAGTAGTAGCAGGCACTGTCATCTACCGCATGTCCTCTCCGTTTTTAGAAATGTATTATATCCATCATTCTCTTGGATGATGATTCTAAAAGAACTGCAAAATTCTAAGCTGTAAATAAATATTTAATTCTGGTATCTTTCCTAATCTCCACCGGCTGGGGCAGGAACGTGAAGAGTGAGCGGGGCAGAGCCGGTGGCTTAACCCCTGCAGGTACTTCTCGTCCGTTACACGCCCGGGGTCTGGGGCACGGGCCCTAGGAGACACTAAATCTCATCCCATGAATAAATGACTCCATAGGATAGTGTGGACTAGATCTTCTTTTATCTTTGTAACCTTTTCTAATTGAAATTTTCATTGAGGAAATTACACACGCGATTGTAAGAAATCACACAGAGGGACCCTGTGCATATTTTGTCCAGTTTCCCTCAGTGGAAACATCTTGCAAATCTACAGGACAGTGTCACACTCAGGATGTTGACACTGATACAATCTACTGATCTTATTCGTATTTTGTACTCATTTGTGTGTGTTTCATTCTGTGCAGTTTTACCACCTGTGTGCGTCTGCGCATCCGCAGCGTGAGAGTCTCTCATGCAGCCCGTCTGTAGCCACACCGCTCTCCCCTGCCCTCCCGCCTGCCCCGGCACTAACCCCTAGCAATAGTCTGTCCATTTCTAAAATTTTGTCATTTCAAAAATGTTATTAATATATAAATGGAATCATTAGGTATGTAAACTTTTGGGATCGCCTTTTCTTTTCCTTCAGCACAATTCTCTAGAGATTCACCCAAGTTGTTTTGTGTTTCAATAGTTTGTTCCTTTTTCTTACTGAGCAGTATTCCAATCTATGGATGTACCACTTGTGTGACTTTATAATGAAGCTGTATTCTGACATTTTTCTCTTTTGCCTTTCCTTTTAATGACCCATGTCCTCCTCAACCTAAGACATCCATCTGCCTGAGGAGGGAAAGGGGACGAAAATGGGAGGTGGGAGGACTTGTTACAGGTGGTGTCCAGTTTCCGCCATCGACGGAATAGTTTTGAATGTGTCCAAAATGGAAGTCTTAATTTTTATCCCCCTCGTCCCTAAACTACTCTTCTCCCAGTGACCCTCATCACGGCAAATGGCCTCACCATTCAGCCACCTATTCAGGCAACACCTTGGGAACTCATCTTCGACATGTCTTTCTCTCACCTACCGTATCCAGTCAGCCACCAAATACGAGGGGCTCTGACTTCAACGTATCCCTAGTCCAGTATTTCCCCATCACCCTCACTGCTGTTGCTTTGGCACAAGCACCACTGTCTCTCACCTGGACTCTGCAACGGTATTTTAACTGGTCTCCTGTGGCCATGCTGGCCCTCTATCTGCCCGCCCCTTTTGTAGTTAATACAGCATCCTGCAGCTGGATTGGCCTTTCTATTAATAATGTGTAAATCGGATCGTGTCACTTACACGCTCAAAGCCTCCTGCAGTTTCCCATCTCATTTGGGACAACATGCAGTCTCTCCGCGACGGCCCACACCGGTACGGTCTGGCTGCCAGCTAACCCTCTGACTTCATCTGTCTCTTGCCACTCTGTCCCTTGACCACTGTTCCAGCCACGCTGGTTTTCTTGCTGCCCCTGAACAAGCCAAGCGTGTTTCTGCCTCACAGCCTTTCTACTGCTGTTCACTCCCGCAAGTCTCTTCCGAAAGATGCCCACGTCGCTCCCTTCTCACTTCACTCAGGCCACTGCTTAAATGTCCCCTCCTCCAAGAGGACTTCCCTGGACGTCTTAACACTCTCTGTCCCCTAATCCTCCTTCACAGCACTTATAGCTAGCTAACACTTATATTATTCTTTTCTCATTCTTTGTCTATACCCATTAGAATATATGCTTCATAAGGGCAAGGGATTTTTCTTTTGTTCATTGCTCTATCCCTGTCATCTGGTACTTATAAGCACTTAACATACTTTTGAGTGAACAAATGATTTCCCCGAAGTCCTTTACTCACACCGTCTAATACATCAAGACTCAGCTTGGAGGACCCAGGTCACAGAGCTCTCCTGTGACACAGAGATGGCATCCACCTTTCCAAGCATGGTAGATTGCATTAGTGGCCCTCAAGTCTTAACCTTCTCTGGTATCTGTGCCCTTTACTGCGTGATTTTGCTGTTTTTCCCACGGACGTGCTTCCCATGCACTTTCCCTTCTCCTTGACCCTGGATTTGGCCACGTGACTTACCTTAGACAATCAGATATTGGTGGACACAAGACCAGAGGCTTGAAAAGTGCTTGCGTGAGGGCTTGCTCTCCTGTGTCCCTGCCAGAGAGGAACATGCCCGTGCTAAAACTCTCTGGTCCCAGAAGGAAGATGAAAGGTATACAATAGAACCATTCAAAGATTAGCTGATTTGCAGATTAGTGAGAAAAATATGATTGTTATTTTAAGCTATTGAGTTTTGGAATTTTGTTAGATAGCGTTTTTTTTTTTTTTGGCCAAGAGCCAATATAGGAAGTAAAAGCAAAGATTTTTTTTTTAAAGTCCAAAAGGACTATGAGAAAAAGAAGGGACACGGCAGCAGAGAGGAGAGCCCAGCTCTGGCCAGGGAGCAGGAAGTGTGTTTATAAAAGATTAGGCTGAGTGTTTTTGCCATGTAGGGGCCGTGCACCAACGAGAGGCAGCCCAGCCTCGCGGAGAGAGGGAAGGTCGTGATCAGACAGGATCTCTGGCCCTCACGAGCCTCTCATCCTCGTGTGGCATGAATCTTGAGATGAAAGCCGGTGACTCTGCCGTGGGGGCTGCCTTGGGGGTGCTGACGCCTGCCATGGGAGCACGTGACAGAGACTCAGAGCCTCTCTCAGGTGGGAGCTGAGGGGACAGCAAGTAAGCAAGGGGAGTGATGGCAGGTCTCCCTGGGAGCACTGCCTGAGTCACAGAGAGGCACTCTAAGTGCATCAACCACAGACTTAACCTCCAAGGCCACAAGAATCTCTGGGGACACAGGACAATGAGGTGCAGGCAAGCAGATGCTGGCTGTGCAAACTCAAGGACCAGCATGAATCCAGGTCCCTCCCACCCACCCGTGATGCCATCAGATCGCTTAAGCTACAGCATGTCACTGCTCATCCCTTCTGTATTCTATAGTCCTGGTCACCAGCTTAGAGAAAGAAGCAGGAGGTGGGCAAAGGCCATTTGAGAGACTGAACATTTTTTTTTTTCCGAGAGAGACAGAGCACAATTGGAAGGGAATCTGTAAATGATCAAGTCAGACTCAGCTTCAAACCAGACTGGACATTTGGCTTCTTTGCCTTTGCTACGTAGAAGGAATACGAGATCATCACAGACAAATAGAGACGCTGCCTCTTCTCTGTGCATCCAAGTTGTTTTGTGCATTACAACGTGCACCTCTGTGATAACCATAGCAACCTCCTATGTGGTCTCCCTCCCTGTTACGCATTTTCCGCTCTGCAGATGGCGTTATCTGGCAGAAGTGTCAATCTGATCAGGTTATTCTCCTGATAAGAAATATCCTTCCTTGACTTCCTTTCACATCCAGGATAACATTAAAACCTTAACATGGCTTATAAATAAATCTGTAATATGGCAGGTGCTGTAGGAGCCCTGCATTCCCCTCTGTCTGGCCCCAGAGATCATGGACCGTGATTCCCTGTCCTCTGCACTTTCTCCAGCCTCAGCGGTGTGTTGAGTGAATGCAGGGCAAGCCAAGAGTGCTGGCAATTAGTCCTGCTAGAAGCAGCCCTCACTGGTGTGGGATGTGGAGGAGGAAGAGAAATGTGCTGGCTTCCTCATGCCTCGGTTGAGACTCCCTGAGACACATCCTGCACTGTCTCCCAGAGTTCCCCAGTGGGATTGATCACGCTGCAGTGGCCACAATGGTGAGTGGCTTGATGATGTTCCATGCCTTTCCCTGTTTCATCTCTCTCCTCCCCTGTTTGTGTTTTATGGCATCATCTCCCAGGTAAACTTCCTGTATTCAAATCCACTTCTCAAGGATTTCTTTTGGGAGAACCCGAAGCAAGAGAGGAAGTCATATAAAGTATCAATCCACACAGGGTCACATTTTTAGAGTGAAGTGAGCACTACCAGTGATTTACTCTTGTCCTGGCAGGAGTAAATTGGGACTGTCCCGGGCAAAGTGGGGTATTTGGCCCTACTTATGAAGCCTGCTTCCATCTGAACCCTGCCTGCTGCTATTGCATTCTTCTCACTCGCCTCTTCACAGCCTAGTTTCAACCATTCTGAATGAAACTTGTGGCTCCTCAAATTTCCCTCATAGCACATTGTGTCCCCAAAGATGGTCACAACCATACTTCCCCTTGCACACTCTCCTTTGCAAACTGACCTTGCCACTACGACGTCAAAAGGCAGAGTCTGCGTCCTCTCTCCTGGAACACGGGCTGGAGTCTAGATTTTAGCCAACAGCACGGGGCAAAAGTGATGTGTGTAACTTCTGAGGCTGGCTCTCAGAGACCCCCAGCTTCTGTCTCTGTTCTTTGGCATGTTCCTTCCTAGAGCCCAGCCGCCATGCTGGGAGGTAACCCAAACAGCTCTCGGGAGAAGAGCTGAGAAGAACTGAGCTCCTGGCTGGCAGCCTAGCAGAACTCCTGGGCAGCTGGCGCTTGTTCCCTGCCACAGGAGTGAGGCTATTTTGGACCATCCAGTCATCCTTACACCCCAGCTGAAATCACATGAAGCAGAACCACCACCCTGTCGGCCCATAGATTTGTGAACAATAATAGGTGACTGTTTGAAGACACAAAGCATTGGGTGGTTTGTTGTGCAGCAGTAGAGAACTGAACCTTGCTTCTGCTTTCTGCCCACTTCACCCCATTCCTTTGCCCAGATAATTCTAACTTGTCACTAGGGTCTCAGCTTCCACAGCACTTCCTCTGTATGTCTTCCCTCATTCCTGGGTTAAGAGCCCCTCCCAGTTGCTCCCAAGAATCCTATACTCCCGTCTTCCATTTATCCTGACACTTGTCCTTTCATGTCTAATTACAATTTCATTGTCTTCTCTTCTCTTCCAGGCAGAACGTAAGCCCTAAAACTGTGACCCAGTGTGGATCAATAAATTGTATGGTCACCCATCTTGTTTTGGGTTATCCCAAGAGAAACACTTGAGAATTAGATTTGAATATATGAAGTTTCCAAAGTCAGAAACTGTGTCTGTCTTGGACACCATGGATGTTTTAGAGACTTATACAAAGCCTGGCACCCGACATACAATAAGTATATATTTGTTTGATTATGGTTGAATAAAAATAACTCACATTTATTACACACACACTTTGTGGCAGATTCTGTGCTACCTGCTAAACAGGTATTATTTTGTTGAATCCTGTGACATAGGGACCATTATGATTCCTATTTTACACATGAGGAAACAGATACCCAGAATGTTAAATAACTCGCCAAAGTCACACCGTTGGCAGATGGTAGAGTAAGAGAACAAACCCAAGGGCAGGATAGCAAGTCCATTCTTACCTGCAATCCTTATGAATCAGTTAGGACAGGTTAGGCTGTGCCACAGTAACAAACAGCCCACAAACAGCACTGCCAGCAGTCTCAGCGGCTTAACAAAGCAAAGGGTTTTTTTCTTTCTCCTGCTGTGTGTTCATCACAAGTCAAAAGGGTTCTCTGTTCATTGTGGTCACAGAGGACCCAGGGTGATGAAACAACCACTGTCTGAAGTTTGCCAGTCACCATGCCAAAGGGATAAAAGGACTCTAGAGGGTCTCAAATCAGCAATTAACTGTGCTAGTTCAGAAATCACATGTGTCTCTTCCACTCGTAACTCTTTGGCCAGAAATACTCAGTGAGCAGCAAAATGCCCACCACAATGTGCTACTTCACCACCATACGAAGATCTAAGTATGTCATTTCCCGTTCTGGGAGGAGGCTTTGTCCAAGTTCCAGAAAGTATTGGAAATCCCTAGAGTAAGGATTTTTTCTTTTTTTACCAATAGAAAGTAGTATAGGGTCACAATATTCACTATTTGGGTTATAAAAGAAATCATCCGGTGGCTACCAGTAGGTACACCTTCTACTGGAGTTGCTTTGGATACTGGCAGTTTGGCAAATACAGGATCTGGGACCGTTATGACTTACAAACTATGTTCAGTTCAAGCAGATGAAGTTTACCTTTAATTTTACCATCCGGACATTGCCACTGACAACCAGTCACGGTCAATAAAGCAACAATTACTCTGCATTAGTGTTCAGCTTCTTTCCAAGCATAGCTCATCAAGTTTACATAAAGGAGTTATTGTCTTTTTATCATAGAATAGATCTACTTCATTATGATTTTATGTTACTATGATTTATAGCAATGGCATAAATAGTTAATTAAAAAATGTAATAGTAAAAGGACTCAGAAATAACATTCTAAAATTAAAATTAAAATAAGTACTCTCATCTTGAAAACAGAGGCTATTTAATAACACAGAATTTACAGTGATATGCTAAGCAGCACATATCAGCATTCCTCTAAATTCATATCTATAATATATCCATAACAGTGTATGATATCCAGGGACCCTGAATATAATTATCCTCTTAATTAGCAAATGGAATGGGAGATACTTCTCTACTTTAATATTGCATTTCTTACTTTTTTGTAAAATAAAATTACTTCCACCATAAATACTAAAGTGTAAAGGGTATTTAGACTGTATCTAATCTGTTTTTCCTCAACTCAGAAAACCTTTTAACACAGAGGATAAACTTCCATTTAGTCTTTATTGAATACTCTCAATGATGGGGAGTTTATTACCACAAAGTAGAAGCCACTCATTTTTGCAGAGCCCTAATTATTAGGAAGTTCTTTCTCACATGGACCTGAAATTTTCCTTCTCACAACTTCCTCTCACTGGTCTACATCAGTCTTGTGGAGTAAGCCTCGACTACGTCTAGTCCTTCCTTCACATTGCAGTTGTCAAAGATTGAAAATTGATTCTCTTACTTCTCCCAAATCGTATCTCTTTCAGAATAAATATTCTCAAGTTTTCTGATTTTTCCTTTATGGGTCTTGTGACTATCTAGTCTTCTCCTTGGAAGATTAACGTCCTTGCTCTGGACAGCGTTCTCCTATTAGTGTAGCTCAGAATCACATTCATCTGAGAATCCATCATCGTATAATGTTGGCTCATACAAAACTTTCACCAAATCCACCCTCTGAGTTTTTCATGATACCAGGAGTCTCCCATCTTCTATTTCAGTGCTTGCCTTTGTGTGTGTGTGTGTGTAAGTGCAGGAATTAAGCTTATCTCTACCATATTTCATCTCACCATTTTTATCCCATCTTTCTAGCCTGTCAAGATGCTTTTGAAGTATTGTTTATCACCCAGCATAGTAAACCATCCCTCTCAGCTTTGTATCATTTGCAAATTTAATAAACCTGCTATTTGCGTCTTTATTTGAGGCATTGATAGAAATGTTGAAAAAGACATGAGAGAACAAAGGACCCTGCTTTAGGCTTCAAATTATATTTTTCTTCCTTGATTTAAAGATTTCTTGAGAGACTATTAAATCAGTTGCTGAAAACCAGATACATAAATCTATGACCTCACTCAGCTGGTACATGATAAAAGGGGCATATACTAGGTCTGGTGAAATTTCTATTTCATGAACCTTTGCTGATTGTGAATGATCCTGAGTTCCTTCTAGAAGGATTCAGACTTATGTAAGAATTCATTCTAAAATTTTGCTGTTGGTTAACAGTGATCACATTTTTATTTCTAGAATATATTTCCTCCATTCCGTTCATAAAGATCACCCTTGTCCTTGATTAAGTAGCCTTTCTTCCATCCTTTTTATGCATGATTTTTAAAGCAGTGCTCATCAAAGAGCTCAGTGTGGAGTCATATTGTGTCTTTAGAGCCGTCTTCTTTTCCTTCTTCTATGGGATCAGTTTCCGATTAGCAGCTGACCAAGCAAAGCAACAACTTGGGGGCATCAGTCTCTAGGGGGTGTCAAAACCTGGCTGGAGCATACACGATATCTGTTGCAAGTTCAATACTGTATGTCTGTACAGATGGATGTTTACACAGCTGGGGAATGCAAATAGGTTGTCTCTCATTGAAGTGTATGTCATTTTCAAAGGGAAATTTAAAAATGCTCCCCCCCATCCCGCCCCTACCAAACGATCAAATATCAAAGGACTCTTGGCTTGAAGGGGTGGCCAGTGATTAGCCTCCCCAGGCACCCACATGTCTTTTTTGTGTCCTCACTGACTCCTTCGATCATATTAATAGAATTTTGTCTTCAAAGTATTCTATTCCTTTCTTGCTCCTTCATCGTTCAGGAAGATGCAGGTGTTGCCAAGAACCAAAGCGTAGGTCTCGGTGACACACGTGCTGTTCAAATCCCAGCGTCACTGGGTTGCTTTAAGCCAGTGGTTCTTACCTGGTGGGGATTTTGGCTTCCCAGGGGACAATTGGCAATGTCTGGAGACATTTTTGATTGTTACAACTGGGATGTGCTACATGTATCTAGTGGGTGGAGGCCAGGGATGCTGAGAAACAGCCTACAATGCACAGGACAACCCTGTAACAAATAATTTTCTCACTCAAAATGTCAATAGCGCCGCTTTTGGGAAACCCTGCTTTAAGGACAAAACTGAACCGTTTTGAGCCTTGGTATCTTCCTTGTTACAATGAGGGTGACGAGGGTCTGGCGTGCTGTGGGGAAACATACATA
The DNA here is from genome assembly GCA_963575035.1 of Avahi laniger. Taxonomy (NCBI): domain Eukaryota; kingdom Metazoa; phylum Chordata; class Mammalia; order Primates; family Indriidae; genus Avahi; species Avahi laniger. The sequence continues at coordinate 19,412 of CAUYSK010088400.1, read as the reverse complement.
GTGCTATACTTACAGCATGCGGTGTAATGACTGGCACGTAGCCAGCATCAAACATGATAATTACACTCATTGTTTAGGTATTAGGGATTGCGTGGGACACTTCTTAAGATGTCATTAGTTTAATATTAAAAAAGTAGTTTGCTCCACAAATATTTTTTATGAGCGCTTTCTATTAGGCACTGATCTGGCTGCTGCAAATAGATTAGTTAAAAAAGAAAGCAATCTCCGCCCTCAGGGAGCTAAAAACCTACAAGTTGGCATCTGTGTTCCCCATTTTGCAATCAAGAGAAGCCAGGCTCTGAGAGGCTGAAGTGACAAAGTCACAGGCCCAGGGTCTCCATGCTAACAGAGGCAGGCCCAGATTCAAGTCTCACCGGCTCTGTCTGATTCCAAAGCCCGCATGCTTTCTGCTCTGTTACTGTCAGACGCCTGCTGTTAGAAAACCAGAGTGGGAGATGGATGAGGACTGCAGATCTCACCTCTGAGCTTAGCTTATTGACAATGTTGGTATCATTGCCCACACCCTCTCACTCTGCGGTATACTTCTGCAATGTGGTCTTTTTGTTGCTTTCCTCTTTTACTCTTTATTAATTCAACAAGTATTTATTGAGCACTTGCTCCTTGTTAGGATATAGTGGAACTATGATTTACTATCTGGGTTTGCAGAGAGCTCACGGTCAAGCAGGGTAGGAGTCTATCTCTGCTAGGAGTCAGCGCATGGAGGGCCCTAGCAGCAGCCCTCACTTACCCTTGTGTGCATGATGCCATCTTGACCTCGGGATGGTGGACTTCCTTACAGGTACGTTCTTTCCTTAACTCATCACCACATGCACAGTTAGTGTATGTGCACAGCATAATTTTCCTTTGGTGTGCAAAAAATTCTGGGTGTAGCATTCATACATCTGAGGCTTATGTTACGTCTTTAGCTTGGTACAGATTTATGGCACAGTAAGTTCTCAGTTGTAAAGGATGTTGCCTTTATGACATTATTTGTTCATGACCTTGATAGTCCATGCCATGTGTACATTGTAATTTGGATTTAGTCACATGACCTGAAATATTGATGAACCAAAGAGTGCTAATAATAGTGAGGGAATCTAGCAATCATCCAATATTCCCATCAGAGCTTGACTTTGTGAGTTTTACGAAGTAATAAAGTCCATTGTTTCAGGACTTTAGGAATGTCAAAGAGTAGTATCTTTAGGAATATCATAGCATCATAGTGTAGAGTTTGTTTTGATGGAATCTTATGGCTCAAAAGAAGCAGTTAACATGTGAAATTATTCTTGACTGAATTGTAGGAACACATATGGTGGCATTTGGGCACTTGCCAATGTCTCAGGATACATGATGTATGAATGCCAAGGGCCTACTCCACTGAATAGCCACTTTTACTTTCTAACTGATGGCATCACTCAACTTTCAATTGCATCGCTTCTGCAGCTTGACCATGCATGACAAATTCTCCCGATCTACTTCAGACTATAGATTCTCAGTAGAGAGACCAAGCTTCAAAACTCTGCTTGACTACGTATTAGCTGAGTAACCACTGTCGAAATGGCCTCCCACTGCCTCAGTTTCCTCATCTGTAAAATGAGGATAATAATCATAGGTCTTATTTCTTTGGATCATTGTGACATTAGGTTGTCACATTTACACGCGTAATATGTAATGCCACAAAGTCTCTGCCTTCTATTCTTGTTCACGTACGATAAAAACGATGATAAGATCTTTAAAATACAGCAACTACAGGAAATGTTGGAGAAAATTCAGATAAGGATATTGGGGTTAAGTAATCGAAAGCTAGAATTGAGACCACGCCTGGGTGCTGTTTTAGGATGCAATGGATTAAGTAGCAGCTATTTACTTGTCCTTTCTAGCGTGCAATATCTAAGGCCCGATGATCAAGCAATTTTAGTCTTCATTCTCCAATTCCTCCCTTTGATTGATCAGGTGCCACTCTCTACTGTCTTACTTACTGGGCATGTGGTCTTCTGGGACTTTGCATACAGGCCTACTGGCCTGTAGATTCCTCAATCACCAGTAGGACTGGTATGTTCCTGATTCTAAATCCAGAAATGCTTTTTGCTCTTGGCCACTTTCTGGCATGAGATATTGGCCTTATTCCTCAACTGGTCCACCTCAGCACTTACATCTTCTGCCAAAATCATTCTTTCTGTTTTTCTCTTTCCATTTCTAAGTTAACTATGGCAGGGATCATAGCACAGAAAGGTGCTACCTCGGTGTCTGACTGCCTAGGTTCACGTCTTGGTTCTGCCACTTACTAGCTTAGTGGCTTTGGGCAAGTTATTCAGCCTCTTTGTGCTTCACTATTCTCATCTAAAAAGTGGGGATAATAATCTAGATTGCCTCATGCAATTGTTATGAAGATTTAATGGGTTAATACATCTAAAGTACTTAAAATGCAGCCTGGCCTGTCGTAAATCTTATATAAGTGTATAATATTATTTTTATTATAGCCTCACTGTCCTGTTCACTCCTCATTTTCTGTGAACCCCCCACCTATGTTTATAGATGAGTGATTATTTACCATTAATGCTATTCTGATACCACTACCCACTGGGCACACAGAGTGACCTCCCTCCCTGCCTGCACATTACGACTGTCTTAGCATTTCCATTTTGGATTCATAGTACATAGCCTTATATTGAAACAAATTCCATTGGCCTCATATTAAACATCTGAAAATACTTAACCAATCATATCTATATTTTAATCTAGATATAGCTAATCTCCTGTAGAGAACAGAAGAGCAAGGGTGACTCCTATATTCACAGTCACACATGGGGAAGGTGCTCCCTCACACCTCTTGAGTCCTATGGATCTTTTCATTTGCAAATAGTATCAGGGAGCTACCCTGTGAGTGAGAGGAAGAGACAACCATGTTGATATGCTTAGACAAAGAAAAAGTTAAATTAAATATTGCTAGTAGGTAGAGGTCTTTAATAAATGCAATTTTACATCAAGAAGCCTGGAGCAGAGAGTTGGCGTCACTCGTGTTGTAGTTTACACCACACACCAAATAACATTGGTCCCAACACTATCATTGACTTAGAAGCCCCCAGCACTAATCATAATGTGTTTCAAAGGTGAATTAGCAGCTTTAGAAAGATGACTCGATAATGCTTCTCCTGTGCATCACAGAGAACAACCACACAACTTTTCTTACACAGCGAAGATATTTGGGACCGACCCCCAAATTTACCTGGTAGTTTTAAAAGCCAAATTCACATTATCCAAGGCAATCCTTATACCAAATGTAACTTAACACACATTTATATCTAAAGAGCCAAATTCTTACCTATGACTTTTCCTAGAAAGAGCGACTTGGGAGAGTTGAAGAGGGTGTCAGATGAACTGGGCAGGTGGTAACTCACGGAAGGGTAATGATCGAGCTGCAGGAAGAAAACAAGAGACACGTTTAGGAGCTTGTCACTGTCCTGCCCCGGAATCACATCTTCCCGGGGGGATGACACCACTCTTTGAACCGTGGTTTCCGGATAACTCACTTCATCAGCACCGACTCTGAAATACGGGCCTGAGAAAATGGAAGGCTCTCTCTTCCTTCGCTGGGGTTATTTGAAAACAGCTGGAGCTTGGTAAGTGAAGGGGCTTTAGGAGTTGTTCTCCAGCTGATGCACATTTTCTGTGGATAATGTACCTGCTGCATTAAGATCCTTGCTCATTTTAATGGATAAAATCTGCGTGATCCCATCTCCTGTGTCAACCTCTGGGTTGTAAAATGCCACATCTACGGCAATGAATTTTAAGGCTCTTCTCACTGAACTGTTTTCTTCACCTTTTGGTACTGTCGGCTTACAGAGCAATATTGATCTTCTCACACTCACATACACACACTTACACGCCGAGATTCAAGGAAGGTGAATATACATAGTTTTCTTGCTTATCACATGGCCACGGGCGGGGTGTTAGAGCGGGTGAGCCGGCAGCAGGGGGCGGGAAGGGAAGCAGGTGGACGCAGAGTATAGATAATGAGTGTTGGAGTCACACGTTTCTGATCACGTTTCCCATGTACAAAGTGCGAACGGTGGTATCACAGAATTGTAGGCCCTGTCTTGCCCTCTGTGTCCCTACGTGGCTTTTTCTACCTTGTATTCTTTTGTCTTTTTACAACCAGTCCAGCCTAGCTGTATTTCTCCAACTGTGAGATCTTAGAGTTTTCTGGACTTTTTTGTGTCCACCTGCAGACGAATCTTTTTTGTAACCATTCGTTTCTCTGAAGTGAGTTTAATACCTGCTAAGGTCAGCATGACGAAAGGTGTGGGTCACAAGAAAACACTCTCCAACAAGGGCATTCGCACGGGAACCGCGTTGGTTGTGCGAAGGAAGGAGACGGAACAGCAGTAACTTGTTGAAGGCAGCAGTGCAGATGCAGAAACCGAAACACTCCCAGGTCCTTGCTAACAACTGGGCCTGATTAGGCAAAAACTGTCTTTGAGCGGCGCAAAGACCAAAGACACAGGAAGCTAGCTGTGCTCTCAGGGGGAGGGAGAGGAAGGCAGTTAAGGAAGAGTGCAGAGGAGTGAGCCAATCTTTCTCACCACATTGAGAACCAGCTACTCTGATGAATCGTCACTCATGACTCAGGACTGTCCACAGCGAATCTTCACACTGCTTACCGGAGACTTAGACAGCACTGAACAATCAGAGTTAAGAGTCAGAGAACAATACATCTCAGGAACTTCTGAGAGTTTCGACCTGTAGAACTGGTACTGTAAGTTTTTGTACATGAGTAGTATCGCTACAAAAGTCCAAAAAAAAAAATCTGTTAAAGCGAATGTTTGCACATTTGGCTATCATTTTGAAAAGCTTTCTATAATGTCCAATGCATCATTAACAAAACACTAATTCTGGCCAGAGAATCATAAATATGGAAAATTTCATACAGTTGTTTCTTTGGACCGAAGGCTACTCGGTGTCTGCCGCTAAATATTAGCTAGTTGCTTTGGCGCCATCTGATGGTACACATGGGTAACTGCAGCTGCACCTCTATCCACTTCTGCTGTCAAAATGCCAATGGGGATTGATAGCCTACCCTGCCACGCCTGACGGTGATGCTCTCCCTTCCAATACGTCTTATAATTTAAGAACTAAATTTATAACAAAACTCTACTTTGTTAAAGAATTTTTGAAATGGACACAAACAATATATGTTCATTATAGAAAAAAATGATACGGATTTGCAGGAAAAAAAGCCTGATGATAATCAATGTTGACTTTATGTATATTTGTTCAATCTTTTTTGAGACAGGGCCTCACTCTGTTGCCCAGGTTAGAGTGCTGTGGTGTCATCATAGCTCACTGCAACCTCAAACTCCTGGGCTCAAGTGATCCTCCTGCTTCAGCCTCCCTTGTAGCTGGGACTACAGGTACGCACCACCACACCTGGCCAATTTTTAAAAAATTTTTTGTAGAGACGGGGTCTTGGTATGTTGCTCAGGCTGGTCTTGAACTCCTGGCCTCAAGTGATCCTGCTCCTTGGCCTCTGAAAGCAATTTTTTAAATAAAAAATGGTATGGAACCCAGCTGGCACATAGTTTTCTATTGTTTTAACTTAACGATGTATTATGAACCTCCTTTTGTGCCAATAAATATACAACTAAATCATTTGTCACGGATGACTCATCTTCCATTTTATGAATATACCGTACACAGTCTTTAAGAAAAATCAAATTTCCATATTTAGCCTTTTAGATTTCTTGTGTCCTGAGGCCCAGTTCAGTGCTGAGCTCACGGCGGGCTCACCAAATGTGTGTTGACATTTGTTAACGCAACCCGGGGAGCAGTGCTCACAGAAGTGGCAGCAGTCCCAGCCGTGGTCTGACCCACGCAGTGGAGTTGCCTTCCTTTTCCCGAACTGTTTCTATGGGGCCAGACCAGAGTGACTTGGCTTTCTTGGCAGCTATCTTATTTGTGCTGAGCGCACCGTAAAATAAAATTCCTGTTGATCTCTGTCAGTTTATCCCCTTCCTGTACCTATGGAAGCTATGATGGCTTGAACCAAAATACTAAATTTTACATTTATTTATATGGAATTTTATTTATTTTGTTTTGAAACACAATAATGGCCTGCTCAGAGGTTTCTGATTCTGGATTCTGTCATCTAACGTATCAGCGATCTTGCTTGGTTTTGACTTTTCTAAGAGCTTAATAAACACTCCTAGCTTTAATGCATTAATAAAGTCATTAATTAAAAAGCACCGGACAGGAATCTAAACGGGCAGTGATATATAATCCTAATCCAAATAACTGTTCGGCTAGGAAAATGTTTTGTAACAATTAAAACGGGGACTATGACAAATGCTGAAGGCACCCAGAAAGCCTTTACCGATCACGAGGATTAAGCTCCGGGGCGTGAGGAAATCCTGCAATAAAGCAGGGAAGGACGGAGCGCTAAGAGACAGGTCTGATAAACTTTTCCCTGTCACCAGGGGATGAGAACCTCCATGCTTCTGTTCGCCTTCTCTTCCCACACTCCCGCCTGCTTTGTGTCTGAGACCAGGGCTGCGCCGGGGCTAGGTGGGATTCCGGGCGGGAGAGGAGCCCGCAGCGCGGAAGCTGACCGCTGACATCTGCTGCTGTCGCCACTAGGTGGTGGTGTCTCCCTGCTGAACACAGAGCGCTCGGCCAGCAACATCAGACAGGACGCTCTGCGACCGTGAACGTGTCCACACAGGCCCCTCTGGCCTTCTGCCTGAGATACCCACGTCCTGATCTTCAGAACCCGAGTGTGCTACTCGCGTGGCAGGGGGCACTTCGCGGATGTGATTGAGACGGGAGATTGGCCTGCGTTTCCCCGCTGGGATCCTGTCCTCACAGGGCCCTCTGAGGAGGGAAGCAGGAGGGTGAGAGTGAAGAGAAGGAGGGGCGACGGCGGAAGCAAGAAGTTGGGGTGATGTGAGGAAGGGGCCAAGGCATGCAGGTGACTTCTAGAAGCTGCAAAGGGCAAGGGAACCGATTGTCCTCTCAGCGCCTCCAGAAGGAACCAGCCTCTCTGACTCCTTCACGTCAGCAACCACACTGAGTTTGGACTTGGAACCTCCAGAACTGGAAGATGGTAAAGTTGTGCTGTTTTACGCCTCTAAGTCTGTGGCAATTTGTTACAGCAACGCTAGGAAACTAATAGAAGACATTAAAAAAAAAGACTGTGCAATCGAAAAACTGACCACACGACCCATTCTCCCAGTCACTTCTCCAACAACAACTTCAGTGTTCTCCATGCGTCCTGCCCCCCAGATGAAACTTACCCAGAGATCCAATTACTGAATTGCCCCTCCTTCTTTGAGAGCCCCTGGTGGAGAAGAGACCCCCTGCTTCCTTGAACCCTTCTGCCATAAGCCTGATTCCTAAAATAAGCCCTTCCTGACTCATACATAGACACCCCATGTTCTCCTAGTATATGGGTCCCTTTGTGTCAATTGTCAATTCCTGGCCCCTGGCTCGAAACGTATCCTTCAGTGTTTGCTGTGACAAACAGCAGCAGTTCCTTTAACGTTTCTCTTTTGAAGTGAGCACGTTAGGCTTTCCCAGTAGAGGCGCTGGGGAGACGCCGTGGGAGGAGGGGGCTTCCTGCAAATTCCAGCGCAAGCTTGGGGTGCGGATATGGAGGCTCTGCCTAGGGTGTGAGGCCATCGGTGGAGCCTGCCCAAGCCACAGGCCAGCGCCGATCCCTCTGTGACACTTTGGTCTTGGCCGTGACACCCTGTCCTCGGCCCCCTCGACGTGCAAACAGTGGCCGGAGAGCCCATGCCACGGCGCCTGTCGCCTGCTCCGCCTCCTCTCCAGAGGGCAGTCTGTCATTCCCCAGATGAGCTCCAGCCTGGCCAGACCAGAGAGCCCCTCTGCCTTCTGCTGGGCTCAATCGCACCTTGTCCAGCAAGGTCTTGAAGGGGGCAGAACACGCCACCCTCAAACACACCAGTTTGGCAAAGTGACTATTTTGAGCTAAAGGCACTTAGAAAACAACAGATGCAAGAAGGGCCCTCTGACCTCGTGTTTTCCTCCTGAAAGCAGGAGAGGAAGCCCCCATATGGAAGACGCTCCCCCTTTACCAGGAAGAAAAGAACATTCTGACTGCCAGAGATGGAGAGTCGAGGCTGAGAGAAGTCTGTACAACCACTGTTTTTTACAGTTAAAATAACCCTTATCTGCCTCTAGTCTCCCCATATAATTTAGTTACTTTTTCACAATTACTACTCTTTGTTCAACCTACTGTATAAGCACTTGAGCCGCACTGCTTTTTGGGTCTTCATTTTCCCGCGAAGGCTCCCAGGTACCTGTAAAATGTGCCTGTTTTCCCCCGTTAGTCTCTTAGGGCAGTTTACTCCCAGCCCGGAGACCCTCAGAGGGTGAGGGGGCCGCTTCCCCTCCCCCAAGCCTGATGCCCCCAGGTCGATCTGCCGGGACGTGCTCCCTTACCCCAGGGTGCCTCTGGGAGCTCTACGGGGGTTTCCTTACGTCCTACGGCTGCCCTTTATCATAGTTAATTCTTATATTTAGCGCCGCAGGCTTAACTGTGTGGTTTCCATCTCCTGTTTGCACCCTGCCTGCCACGCCCTCGCTGCAGCAGATGGCCCACCCAGCTGTGTCTGACTGTGGATTGGGCTCTGGTCCTTGCTGGGGGGAAACAGTAACAGGCAAAAAGAGGAAGCATGTATTGAGCAACTACTGTGCACACCCTTTGTGCCGGGCTTTTCGTATATTATCTTATTTAATAGCTATTAAATAGCTATTATCTTCACTCTGATATTATAAAGTGTCCAAAATCCTTGAGCAAGTGTCAGAATTGGCATTCTCGCCCAGCTACATCTGACAACAGAGACAAAAGGGTAGCTGCAGGTTACAGCCTCCTGCACTAGCCCAGCCAGTCAGTTAGGACAGGGAGAGGAGCAGCTACGTTTTAACTGTTTACACTTGAAAGAGAAATGCATTAAATCAGATTAGACAAGAAAAGCTCAACCCGAAAAGCCTAAGGAAATGACATATTACATAATCTCACTTGTATTGTCAGGTGGCCACCACTTTTCAAACGAACCCTGGTGCATTTGCCATGGTTAAGTGTAATAATTTCAAGGTAATTTCTTTGGGGTCCAGGTGAGCTATTTTGTATAAATGCATTTTGCTGCACATTTAGCTGGTGGTCATTTCGTTGGCAGTTAAGAGGCGATAAGAGATTGTGTAATAGAGGCTCGTAAAATTAAAGACTGTGACTCCGTGCGCCCCAGGACAACCTTGAGGGAACACTAATTTGTCTAACATTTACCATTAAGCCATTAGAAGCACACTGATTCCGGCTGGGCCTTGTGTCTTACACACTGAGCTTACAGCTTCAATGTCTGTTCCGATATTATTCTGCAATTTCGGTTCATTTCCATTTTTAAGCCACAGTTTGCATTGGCAGAGTTTGAAGGGATTTCGTCAGCCTGTTTGTGTCTTAGGGATGTGATGGCAAAGCTTAGAAAAGGAACAAAGAAGAAACATCTACGGATTCTTCTGGACCAGTGGAGGGGCTGGGGCCCATCTGCTGAGATGACAGGACATGATTCCAAGTCAAGCCCTGCCTTTGCCGTGGGGGAGTACTTCCGGGGCTCCACACAAAGGCCAGAGAATTCTTGCTGACTTTCCTAATGCCTGATTTTGGGTAATACTTGGAATTAGCTCAGAGATCCTGAATTTAGAACACAGCATTTTGATGAATGTTTTATTTATTCCAGGTTGATGCCAAAGGCTAAACTTTCAGAAAGGCTAATGCGGATCAACGTTAGGAATGAGAAACAACTGTCAGCTCAAGCCGCATCCCTGTCCATGTGTCCCTATCCCATCTATACCTGAAACCCCCACACACTTTACAGAAGGGTAGTTCGAGGAGCAGAGACCACATCTTTCTCTCCTCTCTGAATCTCCACCCCTTCTGGAGTCGGCAGACGGAGGGTACCCACAGGCCTAGGGCCGTTTGCAACTGAAAATGGGAAGGAGCAGGATTGGACCAGTATCCAGGTACATTCATGCAAGTGTTTTTTGTCTCTTCCTGACTCTGGAGTCACTCTGTTCCCAGTAATGGAGAGGACACAGAATAAATGCAGATGAGAGTGGGAAATTAAAACATTGAGTTAATTGTGGGCCTGGCCTGCCACCAGTATGGTGCTGCGGCCCTGTCCCCTCCTCTCCCTGGGTGAGACCATAACCCAGTGAGGACAAGGACCGTGCCCCAGTTACCGCCGCTGCCCCAGGAGCCAGCACAGCCCCGGATGTGACACGTTTGTTCAACATCTACCCATGGGCTAAGCAGGAAGAGAGGAAACACATGTGGCCGTCAGAGCCCAGGGGGTGACGCCTCTGGACTTTCGGCGGTTTCCCTTTCCGCAGCGTTGTCCAGTAGACCTTCCTGCCAATCTACGATCCACGTGAAACGGGCCTGTAACACGTTAGATGCTCACTTAACATTCATTAAATGTCATTGCGGCTGAGCCATGTTGGTGCGTGTCTGCATGCGAGTCTGCACATGCGTGCATGCCTGTGCACACATGTGTTTAAGGTGTGGGAACACCAGCTTCCACTTCCATTAGAACTCCGTTCTTAGAGGGCGAGAGCTCTATGAATGACTGGAGCCCCCCTGGAATTTTGTGGCCATCAGTTTGGGTGAGGAAGGCCGTCTCCACCCTGGCAGACCACATCAGAGGAGACGGCTCGTTGAGCTGGGACTCTGAATCTTCCTGCTCTGGGGTGCTCCCCTGCTGCGAGAATCTCGAGTTCAGTCAGCCTGCTCTTGGGACCACGCGGCTGAGAACCACCAGCTGGTCGCTGTGGGTCAACATGCCAGCCTCTTACAGCCTGTGCTGCTGAGCCACAGACTGTCCCTCCAATCCCAGGGACTACCAAGGATGCAGGCGGAAGGTACCATCTGGGAGGCTGCCCCAGTTAGGGGTCAGGTCGCCTTCTACCTTGTTTTTGGCTAAGCTGCCAATAAGTCCTGCTGACTTATAGAGATACTCAAGAAGAAGAAAGAGGCCAAGAAACACTTTCCTGTGTAACAGAACTGTGGCGTAAATGAGCAAGAGCCAAGCTTTTGTCACTGGGTTAGCGTGAGTGCCTGTCACAGAGTTCCTGAATGTGTTTCCTGGCCTTCGTGAAGGGGAAGTTCACCGAACACTGCAGAGATAGGCCAGGAGCCTTTGTCTCTTCAGGAGAGATTAAGTGGCCCTGGAGAGATCAGAGGGGAAGGTGGCATCTTCCTAGAGTGACAGGCAAGACCCCAGAGCCCTCCGGGCCCCTTTGCCCCTCTGCTCTGCCCTTCGGACACACTGCGTCCTCTCAAGCAGGCTTCCGTGCTCTGCGGGCGCGGTGTCCTGTCCCTGAAATGCTCTCCTTTCACCAAACACAGCACAACGCTTGTTCTGGGAATGATACTATCCCTGAGCAGGGCTCTGCCACCGAGGGTACTCTCATTTAATTGATTAATTTTTGGCAAGGCCAGAGGTGGCCCAGCCTAGAGCAAAAGCAGACAGACCCATCTCCTGAGCCTACACTTGGGGCTGGGACTTTCCCTCCCAAGAACAAAACCCGTTGCCCCCACAGCTAGGAAGGAACCTGCTGAGTCTCCTGGCCCCAGGCCTTTCTAGGACTGAAAATTCCTGAATCTCCTGGTTGTGAGAGAAAAAGGAGAGAAGCGGTTGGTGTCAGTACACGTTCCCCCCTCGCGCTGCCGCACCATCCTGCAGGAGAGGTGGCGTGCCTGGGCCTCGTTTCCCTTCTCTGGAGGCACAGGCAGGACTCTGTCTTCCTGCTCCCCTGTGGGGTTACTCAGGGGGCTCTTGCAAAACAGCTCCTCGAAGTCAGGGGTGAGACAGGAGGGGTGTCCTGGGGGTACGATAATGGACTGGAGCTGGCCCTGGTTCAGCCAGTTATGAAGCCTCCTGGGACTTTGGTGCCCTTGTGTAGTCCAATGAGGAGGTTGGACTAGATAATATTTAAGGTTTCTTTGAAAATGTTTTGCTACAATGGACCTATGAAGTAGCATTTTCCCAGGTCTCTGGGCTTTGAGCAGAATCTTCTGCTAATATCCAGCTCTCCGGGTACCGTTCAGGGTGCTGTTCCACCCTGGCCAATCTGAGTGCTGGGTGGAGGGGGAGGAAGCGTGCACTCGCCCTAGAAGGGTGTAGTTCTTTCACTTCCAACTTTGAGACCCAGACCATATAACAAGTGCTGTCTTTGCCACACGTACCTAAATATCTCAGCAGATTTACCTCCCAACGTTCAGCCGTAAGAAAATGCTCATATAAAGGTCAGGTTCAGTAAGAGATTTTCAAGTAGGGAGATGACTCAGAGACGACTAGTTTATCATTTCTTTTCACAAATGCTGACTAGGACCCAGACTCCCAGGGAGAGTCAGCGGCCTGCCCACTTGCCAGACTGGAAGTGGTAGCGTCAGCCTTGAGCCAGTATCAGACTCACAGGGACTGCTCTTTTCCAGAAATACTTAAGGCTCGAGAAATAAGGATTTAAGCGACAGATCTTCCTTTGCTGTACACACACGTGCAGGATTTCTCTTTCGGGGATGTCAGGAGGTTTCACTTATGGCTTGATAAGCAATTTTAAAATGAGAGGTATTATAAGTACTTATTGCTATTGTCATCGTGCCATTATTAATATGGTAATGTAATCAGTAAAATATGACCGCCTTTAAGATCTAGCGCAATTGAAATCCTACAGTATTGGTGCAATTAAAAGAATTAGTGAACCTATTAGGTGATTTTTGTTTTATATCAAAAATTTCTCGAAATAGTATAATAGAAAGAAAATAATTATCCTTTACACACTGATCTACTTTCTCTAGACTCATACTCCACCTACTGGAAAAACACTGAATATTATTTAAAGCATACGATGTTTTTAAGAAAAAACAAGAAAACTGATTTTCTATCAATAAATCTATGTGCTTTTTAGAAACATCAACGAATAGGAGGAGAAATTCTCATTTCACAGCTGATATAGCATTTCTTTGAGAGCATTAACTTCAAAAACATTTATAGCATGAGTAGCTCAAACACTACATAATTGTTTCAAAGAATTGGTTCAGAAAAATTTAGCACTTTTAGGTTTGTGTCTTTGACTTGCAAATAAAAATTGAGAAGATGATTATAAAGCACTAAAAACCAATGTCTGAACCAGTATCTAGTAATTATATTTCAAATTTCTTTCTTAGAGATCTAGTATGAGAATAGTTCATGGTTTTTATATATTTTTAAATTTAAAATCATTTTAATAACAATCGACTTTAACCATTACACCCATGAGGACTTTAGATAATAATTTACATAATAACCATCAATGAATTAATTTTATATGGTATATTTTCCCTGAAGAGCTCAAGGCAAAACACATTTTCATAACTTATAAAATGACTTTCCAGGAGTAAGAAGAAAATGTGTGGGAAAAGGGAGGAAGAAATAAAAGAATAAAAAATAAAATTAGGAAGAATTGCTTTTGAAAATAGGTATTAACACAGTGTTGCTAAAATTGTATAATGTTATGGCTAAATTTTTTTTTTTTTTTTTTTGAGACAGAGTCTCACTTTGTTGCCCGGGCTAGAGTGAGTGCCGTGGTGTCAGCCTAGCTCACAGCAACCTCAGACTCCTGGGCTCAAGTGATCCTCCTGCCTCAGTCTCCCGAGTAGCTGCGACTACAGGCAGGCGCCACCATGCCCGGCTAATTTTTTCTATATATTTTTAGTTGTCTGATTAATTTCTTTCTATTTTTAGTAGAGACTGGGTCTCGCTCTTGCTCAGGCTGGTTTTGAACTCCTGAGCTCAAACAATCCACCCGCCTTGGCCTCCCAGAGAGCTAGGATTACAGGCGTGAGCCACTGCACCCAGCCTAAATTTTTAAATAAATGAAAAGCATAAAGAATTTTGTATGAGAATGATTGTGACAAACAACGTAGACAGGACAAATACGACCGAGGCCTTTCCTATTTTAGTCTTTATAATCTTGATTTGTTGAGCATGTATTTTCAGGGGCTGATTAAATTGGTTCCCGGTGAATTCCTGGGTGAGCTGTATGGGGAAGTTTTAATAAGGCCATCAGAAAAAATGAAACTACAAGTAGGGAAACTGTTTTAGCCTGGTGCAAGGAAGTCCTGACATCACATCCCTTATCTGCTGAGGGTGGAACGGGGCTGTGTGGAGGCGCGTGGCTCTCTGATCGTCCAGTTCTTAAGCAGGGCCCTCACTGTGACCAGTCTAGACACAAGGACTGTATCTGAAGATGAGTCCCTCGAAGAAGTATACAACTGCCCAAATCTCGGGAAGTGAGCAGGTTGTCACGTCAGCTGGGAGCATCTTCTGCGCGCCGTCCTGAGGTTACACCTGACCTCCGGCAGCGCATACATCCCCCAGGTCCCCAGGCCCCAGTGAATGCTTCTCATGGGGTAACCCGACTGCCGAGGGAGTGTGGACCCCTGAGGGGAAGAGGGAGACCTTGGCATAAGACTCAGATTACCCCTCTGACCATATGTCCTTGCAGTCAGTAGCCTTTCAGTAAACTGCACGACTCCTGACACCTCCTAATAGCACACAGGGCTTTCGTGAGATCTTGTGGTCCAGCCACCTGCGAGCCGGGACTGGCGTTAGGCTGACGATGGGCAGAACGAGACAGTCTCAGCTGGGTTCAGGGTGCTTAGATTCTTGTTTGGAAAATATGACATACAACAATTAGGGAATAATATTGATAAGATATGAAATTTGAATACAAAATATTATCCCCAATTTGAAAATGTGTAACATGGAGAATGACTGTCACGATGGTTCAGGACTTGGATGGGCAGAGTGAAGGCATTTTGAAGGAGAAATATTAACACATAAACCAGTTCTCTCTAAGGGTGCTGAGATGACACCCTGGTTTGAATGTCTGGATGTAGAGTTTGGACTTGATCCATACAGGACTGGGGTTACAATTTTTTTTAAATCTACCTACCTATGATCTATCTATCTGTTATTCTGATGTAGCATCACCGTCAACTTCTTACTGCTGTTATTTATAACCACAACTTCTTTATAAGGAGGTCAAGTCCAAGCTTTTGTGTCTGCTGAGCACCTGGTTGCTCTGGGCCTCCGAGTTTGGGCCATGTCTTGGAAGAACCAATTCGTTATTGTACATAATAGGTGGGGAGAAGGCGAGGAAAGAGGTGGGCGGCCAGGAAGAAGGAATCCGAGAAAGCAGAAAGCCCAGAAATGCACGGAGTGAAGTCCTGTGAGACACCTCTATAGAGGACAGGAAAAAGCACTGTAGAGGGCATGGATATCTGATATGTGGCATCCAGTGACCTGGTGGTCAATCTGCTGTGTACCCCTCCCCGCTCCTGAAATAGTCGATCAAGGCTACTGCTCTGTGAGTGCTTTAAGCAGTTGTATGTGTTTGTGCACCAAGAAAGTGCTTGATGTCATTCTGGGTGCATACGTTGTGAATCAGAGAGAGCAGCACAGCAGAAACAGATCTTTGGAAATGCCGGGGTGGGCTTTAGACTTCCAGAGAGGAAAGGTTGGGGAAAACTGAGGCTCGAGGTGACCTCCTCAGGACCCTACGGGGCTGGAGGATTCCAGTTCACAAGTGGTTACACTGGGATTCAAGCACATGTGGGTTCGTATGGAGAGACCCCAGGATCTCTCTCCATGAGAAAATGAGAATCCTCCTGAGAAAAAGAAAATATTGAGGGAAGTGAGGGTCTGGGTGCAGAAGCTGAGTTCAAAGACTGGGCAAAAGGAGAGTGATTCTGGGCCCGTAAGTAGGAAGAAACCGACATTTACCTCCCAAACTGCACTCACCGATCTGTGCAGGTGTGCACATTTCATTGCATGCAACTTACACGTCAATAAAGTTGGCTGAAAAAAGAGAGAGAATGGGAGAAGCTGATTGGAAACACTGAGCATAGATAACTATTGCCAGGAGTTTTACTGCAAAGAAATACAAAGAAATGGGGTCAGGAGAAAGTTTTGTTTTAAGGTGAGAGAAATATCCACGTTTGTTTGCTGATGGGCCGGCAGAGAACAAAGACAGGGAACTGCGTTAATGTCGTCTGGCGCAGGCTGGAGGGGTTTGGAGGAAAAGTGTAGGGGCCGGCTTTGCGTGGCCCTCTCAAGCAAACTCAGTTTTCCTGTGTTCTTTTCTGCACTTTCCACAATAAATACCTTTAATTTGATAATTAGAAAAACACAATCAATGGTACTTTGAAAAGAACAACAGCATGCTTTCCATATCTGATGATGCAAGCAGGGACTGGTCAAAGGTCAGACTCCCAGCCAGGAAGGACTATTCTGATTTTTTAATTATTCTAAGTACATATGATGACTAAAATTTGCAATTTACATTGTAGTTTTTAAGGAAGAACTCGGAGAGGTTTGTGACAATCGTCTTTGTTTTGTTATCCAGGGAAGGAGGTAGGAAAGGTTATTAACATATTCAGACATGGGGAAACTGAGGCACACAAGAGGTTTGTGCATGGAGTTGGTAGGAAATATTCAGCTTTATAAACATGACTATGTTCAAGACACCGTGCTCAGTGTGGGTACAAAGAAGATTTCCTGACTCTGAGTCTAGAACTCTCCTTCACTGTAGCCTAATTATTGTTAAAGAAATGAAACTGTGATTTCTATCACTTTCATTCCCCTAACTCGGGGAGCTAATGGTTTTCCTAAGTAAATGGCATTCATTGATCAAAGAGTTTTTGCCAGATGATGTTTTAAAATACTGAGAGAAAATTTAAATGCAGTATGTCTAATCAGACTAAAGTTAAGGGCTTTATGGTTCTAAACCTGTTTAATGAAAGAGCGGTTTCTTCTTTATTGGCTGGTCTTCTAGGTTTATAGGTTTGCTCAAATTGTGATTGTGGAATGATTGTCATATGTGGGGTGTTTAAGAAAAGCAACCCCAGTTGTTTTTACTTTATTGATCTTTTAAATGTACCAGCTTCAGTATTTAAATGAGTTTGAGTTTGTTTCTTTAATGGTCTTTCAATAAAGCTTCAGTTGACCTGGTCCCTTATTGCAATCATGGCATTGTAATGGCAGAAAAAGAAGAATAATAAAAATGAACTCATTTTATGTGGTTGAAAAGGTTACATTTATATTGATTTTAACTGTAATATAGTTAAAGTCCTTGATATTAAGAAACAACTCAGCAAACACATCCTTTTTAGTGCGGTGGCTCTATCGATATTACTTTGCCAGTAGATTTTGGCAACAATAACAATATTCAGGATGGAGTCTAAGAATTGGCATTATCAGAGGGTTGATAGCCACATCCTTCAAATTCTGTTCCAGGTGAAAGAGCAGAAAGGTGTATGAGGAAAACCACTATCTACAGAGTAACTTCAGAATGCAGCATAAACTCTGCGGGTCTGGAAGCTCCGTGTGACGACCAGGTCTGCTGGTTTATAGAAAGCAGCAAAAGTCGGTTCCCTGGAAGCACTAAAGCTTTTTAACGCTGTGTTTGGAGCCATTCCAAGCAGCAGAGTATGGGGAGGGGCCGTGGAATTTAGGAGAGGTGGTGAGAAATGGGAGTAGAAAAGACCGGGAGAAGTGATGTAGGAGAGAGGAGCATTCACTTCTCTCGTGACCCAGTCCTGTGTGAGTGTGCGCTGCGTGCATTATGTTTGTGTGTGTGTGTGTGTGTGTGTGTGTGTGTGTGTGTACATGCACATGTGCATTAATGCTACAGCAAAATGGATGGCTGGGCGTGGTGGCTCACTCTTAGCACTTTGGGAGGCCGAGGCAGGAGGATTGCTTGAGACCAAGAGTTCAAGACCCTGTCTCTACTAAAAAAAAAAAAGAAGAAAGAAAAATTAGCTGGGCGTGGTGGTGGTGTGTGCCTGTAGTCCTAGCTATTTGGGAGGTTCAGGTGGGAGGATCATTTGAGCCCAGGCTTTAAAGGCTGCAGTGAACTATGATCACACCATTGCCCTCCAGCCTGGGCTACAGAGTGAGACCCTGTCTCTAAAACAAATAAGCAAAAAACTTATAACAAAATGGGCTGAGATTAACTTTCAGCATAGAAGCCTGTTAGATTAGCATTTGGACTTGGGTCATGTGCTCAAATCTACTCCCCAAAAGGCAGATTTGAACCTCATGGTGACCCCAGACCCTCTCCATACCTTGCTCAAATCCCAGCTATTTTTCAGTCAATCTTCTAGAGAGGTTTAGTTCCTGACACTCTGCCTGGGTTCTGTTGGCAACCTTGGGAAGGAAGAATATGCTGCTGAAATGATTTGGGAGAAAAAGGAGAAGTGCAGGCATGTCCCAGGAATGGAAAGAAAAGTCGGTCCTCTTCCTCCTTCTCAGCATTACCGGCATCTAACAGTTCCTGAGGGCCAACTCCGGGTCAGAGCCCACCTTAGGCACTTTTTACACATATTATTTCCATTAATCTGTACCCAGCTCTGTGGGTACATACTCTTATTTGCACCACTTTACAGTTGAGGAAACTGAGGCACAGAGATTAAGTTACAATGTGGAAGGGGACACGTAGCTGCTGAGTAGCATAGCCCGGAGGTCTGTGGGCTTGCTGAGCCAGTTCTCCCCGCTGTTCCAGCCTGGAGGCCGTGTGTTGCGGAGCTAGGCTGGCATGATGCCAGCAGGAACCGCTGAGACGCTCCTGGGCGTGAGCAGAGAGCAGGGCCCCCAGCATCCTCTCTGCTTACGTGCTCCTCTCCCCAGCTTTTCTACATTTCCTCTTCCCCATTTGTGTGACTGCTGTCCCCCTCTGGTAGCGGAACAGATTTTGAGAGGCGGCCTGGTGTTGGAGGCTGCGGGAACCCGTCAGCAATTTCCTTGCTACCACCACTGTGCGTTCGTGGCGTGCACCTGCCGGAGGTAAGCGCGCAAACCCTGGCGGGGGCGGTGGCATAGACGATCCAGATCCTAACGCCATGTCCACAGGGACTTGGGGGCGGACTGGGCTCATTTTTACTGTCTGTTCTCACAGTTTACTTTCTGCTGGTGGCCCTGGGTGACGATATCAGGAGGGCTGCTTGAAAGGGTGGCGGCCATTCACTCACTTGTTTTACGTATTTTCTCACTTCCATTTCCTTTTGGATGCCCTTTCTTCATCTTCTCTTTTTAAAAAAAATTTTATTTTTAATTATTACAGGTACACAACAGTTGGGTATATTTAAAGGGTACACGTATTCATCTTCTCGTTGGAACTATCAGCCCAGCCTCTCTCTTCTACCCACAAAGGAAGATTTTATTACCCTTCCCTCCAACATTTTGATGATATTCCTCATCTCAAAGCTACTAGCATAGGGGCAATTCTTTTAGTTTGCTAAGTGATGACTCGGGGAAGGATGCAAATCAAATATACCCCAGAAAGCAGAAAGAATC
>CAUYSK010088398.1:0-19575 GCA_963575035.1 Avahi laniger | reverse complement strand
TTGAATGTGGCCTTACTTGGAAACAGATCTCTGCAGATGAGGTCGTCCCGGGTTCAGGTGGGCCCTCATCCCACGTGACTGGCGTCCTAACAGGGCACACAGACACACACGAGACCCTGGCAGCCGGGGCGGAGACCAGAGCCAGGAACCCAGGAGCCAGGGCTGGCGCCAACCACCAGAACCCACAGGGGTGTGGAAGCTTCTTCCCCACAACAGCTGGCGGGAGCACAGCCCTGACAACACCTGATTTCTGACTCCGGCCTCCAGAACTGCGAGGAAATAAATTTCTGTCATTCAGGGCAATTTGTGGGACTTTGCTACGGAAGTCATGGGAAACTAACACAGACCCTATCACATGGCGGCCAGACGCCCACGTAGCTCTGCTGAGGCGGGAGTGTGAGGGAAAACGGGCTTGGGAGTTACTCCCCAGGACGTACAGAGCACCATGTCTCTCCCCCCGGGGTGGTCATTTTCTGAGAGAAGTGGAGGAAAAAAAATCCCTTCCGACGCTCCAAGCCCCGGCCCGAGTGCCTGCAGCTCAATGGGGCGGGCATAATTTGTTTGCTTTGCAATTCTCTCCCCTCAGTGGAGACAAATTGATTTATATGTGGAAATGGGCTGTGGCTGGGAGGCGGCTGTCTTGCTAGGGGACGAGGTTTGCCGGGTTTGAGGACGGGCTGGTTCTGGCCGGCTGGCTGTGCCCACCCAGTGCTGCCCAGCACACGCCCAGGTAAACCCTTTCCTGCACCCAGAGACTGACCTGCAGCTGTACCCTGCCAAGCTCTCCCTCTGTGCATTCGCTGAGGTGCTCACGGAGCAGGCGTGCGGGGGATACCCGTGTGCGGGACCCTGCGGTGCCGCAGGAGCAAGGCAGGCACAGGACTGCGGCCTTCCCTGGCTGCGGCCGCCCGAGAAGAAGTCAGACACGAAGGGAAGTGTTCAGAGGACGTGCAACAACAGCCGCAAGGAAGGGCAGGACACTGTTTAGCAAATAACAACAAAAAATGATTTTAAAAAACTCAACGACTTAACGCTCCACTAGAGGGGCAGCAGAGTGTCGTGGAAGAGCCGCAGCTGACGTTTGAGGCGCTGGCCCTGCTCGGGTCTGATCCAGTGCCACCTGCGCACGGACCTTAGTGGCAGGTGCAGCTTACCCCGCAAGCGCAGTCTCCAGGGCGCGCTGAGACGCTGCGGGGGCTCGGCAGGAGGAAGTTTAGTGCCGGGAACGCCTCTTACCGGCCCCGTGGCAGCACAGCGAGGAGGGCACCAGAAAGGAGAGGCGCTCAGGGAGCCCCTCGAGAGGGTGGTCACAGGGCAGTGTTCATCTTGTTTCTCCATATTTCTAGCATTTTTCAAATTCTTTATGGTGAACATTTATCGTGGTTCAAATCAGGAAGGAGACGACCGATTGAGTCAACTCAGTTGGTTTGGAAGGCGTCGGCTTGTTTCTGAGTCATGGAACCTGAGCTGAAGACCTGCAGGGGCATCTCGAAGGGGCCGTTGTCCCTCTGCCGGCGCCAGTGTCCCCTACAGAGGAAGCAGAACCTGCTGGACCATCCAGCCCTGACAGTCCATGGCGAACCAAATGTGGGACAGCGCCCCCGCCTGCAGGGCTGGGGAGTCAAGCCTGGTTTCCCGGGGCCCTGGGAGGCTTCAGGCTTGGGCAGCGCTGGCTCAAATCCCAACTCTTTCTCTCTCTTTGTGGGCAACCCAGAGAAGGAGCTTGATTTCTCCAAACCTCAGTTTCCATCTATCAGATGGGCATTGCATCCAATTAGCCAGGACAATTGTCACAGCCCCAGGCTGGCTCCGCCGCAGCAGAAGCCGCCGTGATTCAACAGGATGCGCCACACTTCAGGAGCCCATGACTAAATTCATTTTTCATTTAATCCAAGTTTATAATGGAGATCTAGTTGCCCAGTGAGAATTTATTCATGGGCTTTAAAAAATCTGATCCCATATCCCAAAAAGTCCACAAAACTCCCAGAGACACTATAATAAAGCAGGGTGTCGCTAATAAATGAGAGCATTCGAGCAAAGGGAAAAACCAGACGAGGTCAGAGGTGAGGACGGCGCACAACTGAGGGGCGTTGGAAATTTGGGCCTGGATTTCAAACCAAAGATGGAAACAGGATGGCTGTGTGAGCCACAATGTCTGCGAACTGTAACACATCACTTATGACGAGGAAGACTGGGTGTCCTCGTTCTGCGGCCCGAGGGAAATTGGTAAGAGAGGGTGGTGCTCAGCTGCTGCATTTGGCAGATGTTTGCGGAGGACATCCTGTGTGCCCTGCCGTGGGGGTTCGGTGAGGGTCTCAGGCGTGGTCTGTTGGGGGGTCTGTGCTCTATGTTGTTCACTTTGTATCTGCCATCCTAAACCCAACGACACCCACCCGTCCCTCACCTCCAGACGAGAAGTGTGAACAGAGTCCCGGGCAGGTGCTCACAGCCAAGCTCCAGCCCTTGAATACGGGGGCCAACGGAAGGGCAGGGAGTTTGGTGCTGCTGGGTGTGGCCGCCCGAGTGGCCCGTGAGGCCGTCTTTAGGGAGGGACAGACACAGAAGGGTTGGAACTGGAGCAGCAGCGGCTCCCGTGCCCAGAGTCAGGGGTCAGTCGGTCTCTGGGCCAAGCCTGCGTTGCCAGAATTAATACGTAAGATAAACAGGCCCCCAGCGCTGTGGCGTTCTCCAGGCCCAGGTCAGAGGTCTGCGTTTTAGGTGTGAGAAAAGGTCTAGGGAGAACCAGGGTCAAATATTTGCAGCCCAGACAGGCTGACAATGGCCGGTCTCAGGCCTCTCCCAGGCCAGCGGGGCTCCCTGGCTGTGTCTAGGGATGGCCGTCGGGGTGGACTCATTACTCGGAAAGGCCGCGGAGGTTGTCTGCAGCGACTCGCGGCTGCCTGAGCTCATCAGCGTCAGCCCCTCGCCTGCGGCTCCAGCACCGCCCACCACGGTTGGGTGGGGGGGTGGAGGGCAGGGCTGACCTCTGGGAGGCGGGGCGGCGGGGCTCGAGGGCTGAAGTCCATGGTGCCTTGTCCTGGACAAGTGGCCCCTGGTGCCGTGACAAGGAGCTCACCACTTCTCAAGGCTCTTGAGGGAACCCTGACCGTTGTGGCCTCGCTGGGGTTCTATTGACTCACACCCTTTCCTGAGTGTGGCTGGAGTCTGGGACCCTGCTATGACTGGAACAGGGCTGGGGTCGGGGAGTCTGTCCCTATTTTATGGTTGGGGGCCTTTGTTGAGCCACTCAGCTGTGGGGTCCTGTACCTCATCTGTGAACTCAGCCAGGATGATGCAAGCAGGTCCACCAGCCTCCAAGTGGCAGGAAGGGGCGGCCTCCCTCTTGGCCACAGCCTTTCCTCTGGATCTCCGACTTCAGCGTCGCTACGCTGCAGCCTCAGTTATCCTAAGGGCTGTGGATGACATTCACGGGTGGTGCTGGTTTTGCACAGATCTTCCTTGAACATTCCGAGTCTCTCTGTGGAGAGAGCAAGACAGAAGTGAAGTCTGTGTGCCCGCATGAAACCGAGACCGATTTAAATAGAAATCAGAAAAATAAGGCAAGTACTTGAACTCATAAATTCCTTCCAATATTCTTAAGAAGAAATGTCCAAGCAGGTCTCATGGCAGTCAAAGCCCGTGAGCTCAAGAATGTCCCCAGCGATGGGGCCTCTACCTAACGTCCATCTATCCTTCCACTGCTGAGCACTCGAGGTGGCTCTGGACACCACGCTGGTGGCTGAGGACATAGTGACAGTTAAACTGAGGGGGACAGGCGGTCACCAGGCAGGAGAGGGTGAAAGTGCTATGACAGATGCCAGCAGGAAACGCAGTCACTGGACAAAAGAAGGTCGAGTCCTTTGGCCTCTGGCAGAGTTGGGTATTCAGGGAGGGCTTCCCAGAAGAGGAGGCACAGAGTAGACCTTGAAGGCACAGTAGGAAATCCCTAGAGGCTGGCAGGAGAGGGCACTCGTGGAGATGGTGCCTCGTTGCTTCCACGTGAAATGCTCGGCCCTCCTGCATCGACTGGGAGCCCAGGCCAGGAGAAAGAGGCAGAGGCAGGGGATGCTTCTTCCAGAGGATGATGAGACCTGGCTCAATTGGCCTGAGGGGCCTGGGCTCTATCCCTCAGGGATGTGCTGTGGGGGGCAGGCCTTTGAGGTACCCACAGAACAGAAGGGCCCTGTGGACCATTAAGCTTGGGGGATTGTCTTGGAGATTCTGAGTGAACATTATCACGTTAAAGGTTCTGAGAAGTCCTGCAATGAGGAAACAGCTCACTCCAATCTGATGGCCCCTCAACTTATTTGACCATGGGACCCTTTTTTGCACATCATTTAAGGAGGCCACAGGACATCGACATAGCGGGGTGCATGGATTATGGTAACCAGCTTGGTGGCATGATTGCACGTGGTGTCACATAGGACAGTGGTGATGGCCATCTCAGCACCTCCAGGGCTCCTCCCCTGCAAGAGGAGGCTGCATAGGAGCAGAGGTAACCGTCTGCCTGGCCTGCCCAAGTGCGGGTCGGATGTTGGCTCGGATTCACCAGCTGTGTGACTCCAACTCAGCGAGCTGAGAGAGGAGAGAGGGGATAGGAGGAGCTTGCAGCTGGGTCCCAGAATGTGCTGGAACCTGAGTGACCAGCCGTGGGGCCAGCCCCGCCCTGCCGGTCTGCAGAAGCACATGGTCTCGTGGGGATGAGGCTGGTGGGGCAGGAAGGAGGGTGTTTGTGGCTGGGACGTCCACTCTGCTGGCTGCGCAGGAGTCACCATGAGCAGCCCCCACCCTGGCGTGGCTGCCTTCTCGCCCAGCGAAGCACATCAAAGCCGCTGCCCACCCGGCCGTGAGGGCCCAGTGTGAATACCTCCGGACCACTGACCAGAACGCCCCCTGCCTCCCAGCCCGCTGCACCGCCGCTAAAATGGGAAGCAGACTTCCGCGTTCCCAGCCCCAGAGGGTTCAAACCTGAGAGGGCAATTCAGCAAAAAGAGACTTAAATAAAACCCAGCCTCCCAGAGAGATGCAGGCGGGAGGGGGCGCCTAATTCTTTCCAGGGCAGCCAGCAGAGGGGACGTCTGGTCGGGGTGGAGGCCCAGGGAGGGGAAGCCGTGGAGGCAGAACGGGCGGGGAGCAGAGGGGGCCGCCCCAGCCCCAGTGCCCTTGCTGTGCCTCCTGGGTTCGTCCTTGGCTGAGAAGGCCGTGGTCTCCGTGGTCTCCGTGGTCTGAAGCACCTGCAGGCCCCGAGGGGAGACGTGGGGCAGTGGAGAGAACCCCAGCTCCACCACCTATTGGCTACCTGGATGCTCGCCTCTCCGCGCTCGGGTTCCAGTCTGCGAAGCAGGCCGGGCAGTAGCACAGAGCCTGAGCAGGCTGTTGGGGCAGGCGAATTCCTCTCCTGCAGCTGCTGCCTCTGCGGCTTGGCTTCCTTCTGCCCTCAGACCTGCCCAGAGCAATGGGTCTCCTGGCAGAGTGAGATCTCAGCAGACACAGGAAGGTCCCCTCAAGGGGGAAGCAGGGTGGGCTCCCTCAGCCCAGGACTGCGCAGAACTCTTGACAGCGTGCGTGAGGGAAGCTGCGATGAAGAGTGTGAGCCCCGCCAGGAAGGGCTTGACATCTGCCGAGGTCGTCCCCCAGCAAGGGCAGGCTCGGTCCCCACCCGCGCCCCCCCACGCCTTCCCCAACCGCTCCTGCCTGCCTCCCTCCGTCCCTTCAACCTGTCTTGGAAAGGTGCCATCTCTGTCCACGAGGCCAGCGACACAGCAGTGAACGCCAAGGTGGGGACAGACAGTGCCGCGCAGGTAAGAACAGGCCGGGAGGAAGCCCACCTCCCTCCAGCGCAGGCGGCAGAGAGGAGGGCCCCGCGGCAGGTAGCAACCGAATATCCCGGCCCTCCTTAGCTGGATGTTCCCGTGAAGGGTGTGTGCGGGAACCTGCTGCAGAGGATGGAAGTGTTTCTTCCACGGAACCAGGTAGGTGGCCCCAGGCTGGCGTGGGCCCCCCTGACACAGCAGGAGTGGAGGTTCCTGTTCCCTTCTCTCACTCTCCGAGTGGACTTGCTGGCTGTATTCATAAGGTGGCATCTTTGTGGCCTGCCACTGTGGTCCAGACAGCGGGGGAGACAAGGCCACCATCGAAGTACCCTAGACTGGGGGCTTGAACAACAAAAATGCATCGTCTCACAGTCCTGGAGCCAGAAGCCCAAAATCAAGGTGTGGGCAGGGCTGGTTCCTTCTGGAAGCTCTGAGGGAGAACCTGTCCCAGCCTCTCTCTGGGTCCTGGTGGGTGCCGGCATCCTCAGTGCTTCTGGGCTTGCAGGGTGAAGCACCACCCTGGCCTCTGCCTCACCCCACACGGCCTCTCCCTCTGCACATCTGTGTCCAGATTTCCCTGTTCATGAGGACACCGGTCATGTCGGATCAGGGCCACCCTGGTGACCTCATTTTAACTTAGGTGCCACCTCCAAATAAGATCACACTCTGAGGTATTGGGGCTGGGAATCTGGGGGGACACAAGTCTGTCCATAAAGAGGGAGGCGGTACCTGTGTCCTGCTGGGCCCTCCCCACTCTACCTTCCACGTCGGGCTGTGCCCACCACCCCCAGCTGCAGCGGAGTCTGGGAGGGTGCGGATTTCGGTTTTTTCTTAGCTGAGCACATCTCCACACTAAGCAAAACGGGCTTCCGTCATGATAAAGGAAGAGAGAACGAGGGGCACCTCGTTGACCCAGGTGACCCAGACTGGAGGATCACAGTGCTTCAAGCCCGACTCCCTAGGCGGGGTGGGGAAGGTGGAGAAAACTCCAGGCGAATCATCCTAGAGGAGCTTTGGAGGGTGGTTTTTTGGCAGGAAAGGGCACTAGAAGCTCCCAACTGCAGCTCTCCAGGACAAGGTGCTGTCTGGACTAGGGACCCAACTCAGTGTGAGGGACAAAGGGTTGCGTGAGCCGAGGTGGAGACTGGCCCCAGTGGCTTGAGGTTCAGTCCCAGCAAGAGGGAGAGGCCCAAGGGGGCCCTGACTCTGCTTATTTGCAGAGTGTCTGGACACTCAAGCTGCGCGGGGCAGAGGCTGATGGCATTCGTGTCCAAGATGGGAAGGCATGTCTGGTAGACAGGGAGACTGAGGCACAGAAGGGAGGGCAGCCTACCTAGCCGGAAGGGGTTAGGCAGGGCTGATGGCAGAATCTCAACGACTCTCCGCCTTCCTGCTCTGTTTCTGGGGCAGGTGCAGAAGCTGAGCTTCCTGGGGAGAGAAGGAAACTGGACGTGGCCCGGGATGGGCCCAGAGCTGGGTGGGGGTGAGAGAGCATCTGTAAGGTGAGGGGGAGCATCTGGAGGATGAGGGAGCATCTAGAGGGTGAGGGAGTATCTAGAGGATAGGTGGAGCATCTGGAGAGCGGGTGGAGTATCTGGAGGGTGAGGGAGCATCTGGAAGGTGGGTGGAGCATCTGGAGGGTGCGGGAGCATCTGGAGGGTGAGGGACTATCTAGAGGATAGGTGGAGCATCTGGAGAGTGGGTGGAGTATCTGGAGGTTGAGGAGCACCTGGAAGGTGGGTGGAGCATCTGGAGGGTGGGCAGAACATCTGGAGGGTGTGGGAGCATCTGGAGGGTGGGTGGAGCATCTGGAGGGTGGTTGGAGCATCTGGAGGGTGAGAGAGCATCTGGGGTGGGTGGAGCACCCAGGACAGACAGAGCCGACAGGGTGGTAAGGGCTTCCCACCGCTGGCTTCTCTAAGGGGGACATGGGTGACTGACTGGGGCTCCAACTTCTGACTCTGCTGAGGTCTCCGAGTGCCAGCTATGGGCTCTGGTGCGGAGGCTGCGGACGGGGTCAGATGCTGCAGGTCCCAACCCCAGAGATGGAGGTGAGCAGAACTGGCCAGAGCTGCATCACAGGGGCCATGCCCGCCCCAGCCATGGGGTGGTTAGTGCTCAGCCAGCCAGGAGCAGGACATGAGAGGTGTCCTTGACGCAGGGCAGCAATCTGCAGAGAGAGCCGCTGTCCCCCTTAGGACCGGCACTGTCGCCTTGACCTGGGACTGCTGCTTCAGGCTCCACATGGACTTCCCCTTCCAGCGGGGCTCCTGTCCGGGCCGCGGTTCACGGTGCATCCAGAGCCACTTTCCAAATACTCTCTGACATCACTGCTTCGCGCCCAAATCGTGGGTGGGTTCCAAACCCTGCCGCATGGTATCCACACCCGCCACCCTCCGCCTGGTCTCCTGTCCTGCTCGCGAATAAGATCATCTAAGATATTCAGTTCCAACACCTGGAATGTGGCAATGTTACCTTTTATGGAAAAAGGGGCTTTGCAGATGTAATTAAGGATTGTGAGATGGGGAGACACCCCAGGGTTATCCAGGGAGCCCTAAATGTAATCTCAAGTGCCCTCGTGAGAGGAGGCAGAGGACACTTGACTGCAGACATAGGAAGTACAGAGTGATGAGCCCAGGGACACAGAAAGGCTCTCCCCTGGAGCCTACAGAAGGAACCAGCCCTTCTGACGTCTACACGTTAGCTCCATGAGGGTCACGTCACAACTCTGACCTCCAGAACTGTCAGAGAACACGTTCCTGGTCACTTGTGACAGCACTCACAGGAAACTTTGCAAAGGAGTGATGTGTTTTCCTGCCTTTGCTCATGTTTCATTCCTAGGTCAGTATTCCAATAAACTCCTACACATCCTTCAAAGCCCCACCCAAGCATCACCACCTCCTGCCAGGCTTCATCAGCTTCCTGTGTGGAATTGTTGGCTATTTCCTCACTGTGCACACCTCAGACATAGCGTGATTCATAGAGCTGTGGCCAGTTTGTAGCAAGCTGTCCATTAGCACACAGGACTAGAAGGCATGTCACCTGTCCTCTCACCTCCTTGGGCCAGGCCTGCTGCTTGTTAAGTGCTAAATGAAACCTGGCTGAAGTGATGCACTGATCGGGCAGATGTGTCCCTCCAAGTAGAGAGTCCTAGAGTGGGCTGCTCCTGTCTCAGCGTGTACAGAGGAGGATTTATGGGGGCTTGGGACAGATTCATCAACGTACTGGTGCTCAGCATGGACCTGAGTCCGCCAAGTAAGCACAGCTGGGAAATGGCAGCCGCACTGGGGCTGCCTGGAGCTCAGCAGGGGACAGGGGGTGGGCTGGGGGACACTGAGCCCAGGGTGGTGGGGTCTGCGGTGCGCAGGGCAGTGGGAGGAGGGGCCTGGCACAGGCTGGTCCAGGGCCCAGTGCTCTTGGCATCCCAGCGAGTGCAACACACACCCAGACGTGTCCACAGGCTGCCTCTCCCTCTGCATGAGGTTGGTCCGGAGGGTTCTGCAGGTCCCTGGGAGGCTGCGACTGGAATGTGAAGACAAGTCTCTTCCAAAAGAGGCTGGGGTGCCTTTCATGGAGACGTCACGTGTGTGGGTGGGGAGGCCAGGGCTCTGTACATGCTAGCGCTTACGTGATGCCATGCTTATCCAGGCTGCAAGTCGCATGTTTCGGATTCAGAGCCATCCACAGCCTTGCACGCAGACCCCGACATGAACAGAGGGGCCGCAATTCTCGGGCCTGGGGTCGGCCGGGCGAAAGCCTGGGAATGCTCCTCGGCAGGGAGGCCTGTGCCGCCGGCCATGCACGGATCCCAGAGGAGGCCTGGTCACCCAGAAGGGGCAGGGGCAAGGCCCAGGTGAACCTGAGATGAGGAAACCGAGGCACAGAGAAGTCTCCAGGCCCGCCCGATGGAGGTCCCCAGATGGTAGGAGACAGGGCTGGGTCCACCTGACCCCCGAGGCGCCGTGGGCCTGCCCCAGGCTCCTGAACTGCCAGAAATCACAGTTAGCAGAATATCCTGTGTGGGAGGCTCTCAGCCCTTCCCACCGCCTCCCTGAGCCCGCTGTGCCTCCCACACCACAGAGAAAGCCAGAGGCCACGATGGATCTTCACGTGGGGTGCTCTAAATAAGGAGACCCGGCCCCCAGGGCCTAGCAGTGAGGGTGAGGAGGCAGAGGAAGAGCACCTGGGCTCCTCCCGCCCGCCCCGTGGGGGGTGAGCATCATCGCAGAGCGGGGTTTCCTGACTAATTGCTGGTGAGCCCTGAAGGCCTGGGCTCCAGTGCCGCTCTCTGCCTGGGGGCACCTGAGGGCTGTGAGAAGGGGAGGCTCAGGAAAGCCCAGAACCCCCAGATTTGCCACCCACTGTGTTGAAGGGAGAGGACCCAAGTGTGCCGGGGAGGGGCCTTCTCCTTCCTTCCCCAGATTCCGTCTCAGGAAATGCAGTGTCAGTGCACATTCTCGAGGGTCACCCTGGATGACCGCTGAGGTTGGCATCCACCCTTCTGGTCTCCAATGTTCCCCTCTCCCCAGCCTGAAGCCTAACCCCCTCCGTGGGTGCTATGGGGCCACACTGACTGTGCCCTCTCTCCAACCGCCCTCCCTGGGCCTCTCCCCAAGCACCGGCTCCAGGCCCCGCCATCATCCCTGGGCCTCACTTTCCCAACCCTGGGCCGGCTGAGATGGCACAGGTGCCCGGGCAGCCTCCCTGGCCTTCCCCCGACTCCTCCAGACCCCACTCCCCATCTCTACTTCTGGTTGATTCTGGAGGGGCTGGCTTGAGAGCATGACCACCAGGACTCAGCCCACTGGCTGGACGGTGGGGACAGACACTAACGCCTCTGCCTTGCTCACTCCTGCGGGCATCGCCCACAGGGTGCGGTGCTCCGCGTGGACCTGGTGAGCAAGTCCTCCACGGACCTGCCCTCTGGACCTGGCTCTGGTCTGTTGGCCTAATTCTACACCCGTCGGGCCTTTTTCCAAAACGCGTGGCTATAACTCACAGGCCACAGCATTCACCCACGTAGAGTGGGCAGTTCAGCGGCTTCGGCAAGCTCGCAGGTAACTCAGCTGTCACCACAATCCATCTCAGAGCATTCTAATCACCCCAAAAAGAAACCCCATACCCATTAGCAGTCACTCTCCCCAAGCCCCTGGCAACCCTAGTCTACTTTCTGTCTCTGTGGCTTTGCCCATTCTGCGTCTTTCAATGCATGGAGTCCTGTGTGGATTCCTCTATGGGGTCTTTTGTGTCTGGCTTCATGCACTTAGTGACTCAAGATCCACCGCGCTGCTGCGTGTGTAGGCGCTTCACTCCCTTTTGTGGCCAAAGAGTATTCCACTGCACGGACGGACCACATTGTGTTTATCTGCTCGTCAGCTGATGGGCGTCTGGGCTGTGTGCATCCCTTGCTCTCGTAACTGGAGCTGCTGTGGACGTTTGTGCACAGGCACTTTAAGGGTACGGATTTACAGTCCTCTGGACCATGCACCTAGGAGTAGAGGTTTGATTTGCTACAACTTTCCAAAGTGTTCTGGTGTCTGGCAGGGCAGGTGCCCACCCTGGTGTTCTTCAGGAGCATCCGGCTATTCCTGGGTCTCTGTTTCTCCATAAACATCTGAGAGTCAGCTTATTAAGTTGCCCGAACACACACGCACTGAAGTTGGACTCGTACTGAGTCTGCAGATTGGTGTTGGGAGAACCGACATCTTTAAACTCATGAGTCTTTGTCTCCGTGAGTACGGTATGGTTCTCCATTTATTTAGGTCTCCTAAAATTTCTGTCGATAGCTTTTAAAAGCTTTCTCTGCAGAGCTCTTTCTTATCTTCTTTGAAGATTTATTACTAGATGTTTTATATTTCTTGTTGATATTATAAAAATTTGATTTTCTAACTGCTGCTGGCTTAAAGCAATCCATTTTAAAAATATATTGATTTAATATTTAGAAAACCTTGCTAATTTCTTATTAATCCCAACAATTTATCTCTAGATTATTTTAGGTTTTCAAGAGAACAATCATGTCATATGTAAACAACAAGAACTGGATTCTTTTCCCAATTGTTGTCGCCTTCATTTCTTGTTCTTGCCTCACTGAGCTGGCTGGGACCTCATAGTCCTGTCGACTTGGGGCAGACATTCTTGTCTTGTTCATGATTTTAAGAAGAAAATGTTTTTGATTGTTTACCTTAAGTACACCGTTAGCATAGATTTGGTAAATATTCAATGTTAGTTAAGTAAATTCTCTTATAGCCTTAGTTTGCAAAGTTATTTTTTTAAATGTTGAAGGAGTATGACAATTCTTTATCATTTCAGTTTATTTTCTCACAACAACCCATGGAGTGGGAGCTGCTGTCCTCGCTGTCCCCCATGAAGGGGCTAGACAGGGACAGTCGTGGCCCAAGTCACACGGGGGCAGGGTGGCATGGCCACGTTGTTAACCACTGCACTGTTCTGTCTCTTACTGCAGTAATGAGACAATGAAAACAAAGGTAGCACAAATGGCAACAAAATTCTCAACCTGGTGCTTTCAAAATATTAATTAAAGAAATGAACTTTCATCAAGACTTCTTAAGTGAAAAAGAAAGGGGCCCCAAGAAACAATGCTTCCAGGCAGAGGGCATGTGTGCAAATGCAACAGGGACCACGACGCTACTGGAGACCACAAAAGACCTCAGGCTACTATGTTTGGGAAATTAGAAGAACTAAATTCTTTTTTGGGAAAAAATACATGTTATAAAATTTTTTTTAAGGAGAAATAGAAAATCTACAACCATGAACAAATAGCCGCAGGTATTTTAAAGGTGAGTCGAGGGCATCTTCAAGGAACAGAGCGTCTCTGCCTCACCCAGGCCGCAGACAGCAGAGAAGGCTGCTGCCTGTCTGAGGGGCAGGTGCGTCCTGACACCACACCTGTAGTGTGTGAAGAACAGGCAGCTGGGGCCAAATCTGCACACACATGCACAAATCTTAAATAAGGAATTAGCACAGGAAATCCAGCAGATTACAAGAAAATACATCATGGAAAAGCAAGATTTATCCTGGGAATGTAAAATTGTTTCAGCAGAAATCAGATCTGTGTCTCACAAGAAACTTCTAGATGGATCAAAAATCTTAATGTGGAAATAAAACTGTAGGAGAAAGTGTATGTGGAGCTTTAGAGCGGGGATTCTTAGTACACAAATAGAATAAGTCATAAAGAAAGAGTGACAGATTGATAACATCAGAAGTTAAATTGTTTGTAGGATACAAGACACACAAATCAAGATAAAAATCAAGCCACAGACAGAAGATGGTGGCTGTAGCACATGGAGCAGACAGAGACTAATGTCCCGAATGCAGTGTATAAATTGCTGCTGCGTGAGGAGAAAGGCCACAGCCCAGGAGAAAGTGGACAAGGGGACCAAGAGGAAAGAAACCCCAGACAGCTAAGGAACATACAAACACATGGTAAGATGTCCAGGCCTCTCGGGAGAGGGATTGCCCTGATTTGGTGCCATGGCCACGTGCACAGTCTCGGCACGTCCCTCTGAAGGGTCCATACTGAGACCCAGACTCCAGTGCCGGGGTCTGTCCGGCTTTGCTGGTCACAGCACAAAACCAGGGCAGCCTGTGTGTCCATTACATGCGATGGAACAGAGGTGCTGTATGATGAAATGCTGTGGTTAAAATAAAATTTTCCTTTTGCATACATTTGCAGACATACAATGCCATAGTACAGACTATTTGCAAGTGCCCGCATGTGCGGATACAAAGCAAGCTGCGGGAGAAGCAGTGCGTCCCATGCACAGCAAGCATGGGCAGCAGCTGCGCTAACGTGATCTGTGACTTAATTTCCTTTGTTCCAAAACATGTAAAATAAAAATGATAAACTGTGAACATTTGCTGATGCTGGGAGTTGGGAACCCGGGTGGAAATTTTCCTCTGTACATTTTTGTGTTTTTAAACAGCAGGTGGGAAGACAGGAGGGGAGAGCGGCCCCCGGCAGAGGCGCCTGGGCTTCCCCCGCCCTCCTGGAGCCACAACCCACCAGGTGGCTCCGTGGTTCCTGGGTATTGATCGGAGATTTCACTCTCTGCCCACAAGCTCCCCGGCGCTGTCTGCAGCAGTGGCTTAGAGCATGACGCTGCCTCGGCCTGGGAAGCTGGGCGGGGTGTACAGAGAAAGGAATGTGCGAGAGCCCGCTCCCAGGCCCAGCTGCCCCTCAGACTTGCTGGGTGGCCTTGGGCAGGTTGCACACCCCTTCTCACCCGCCTACTGGCAAGGAGGGTCTGGCTGACTCTGAGGGCAGTTCTGAGGCCCCCAAGTGTCTTCATCACCACATGCATCATTGGGAAGCCAAGGAAGACCTCCTGGGAAGGGAGAATCTCAAGGTCTTGAGAGGGATGAGTAGGAGTTTGCACGATGGAGGAAGGAAGGGAAATCTAGTCTGAGAAAATAGCACAGAGAGGTATAGAGGCATGAAAGGGCCCGGCAAGGCCAGAAGTTTGCAAATCAGCCTAGTTGGCTTAATCCCCCTCAGAGTGCTCACTACCTCCTGCCGGTGACTTTGGCATCTGTAGCTCCAGAGAGAACCAGCTCTGCAGCGACCAGGAAACCTCCCTCCGGGCTGCACCTACAGCTTCTCTGCTTAACCACCTCCCTGGTCTCAAAGACAGACCATTTGGGAGGATTCTACCCCTTCTGGATCGTGCGTGGGTCTCACTTGGGTTCCAATACGGGACATGAAAGAGGAATCTGCTTCACAGAGATATACGGCTGCTGCCAGTGACAGCAAAACAAACGCTGCCTCCTCCATTATCCTTCTGGGCCGAATCAATATCAGAACAGCAGAAGTCTAGACGCATAAATGTCAAACTATTTAACAAGAAGCAGTTAGTACAGAAAAAACACTTAAATGGCAATTGAGAGGGTCTGATGAGCCTCAAAGTAACTTAGGAGGATTTATGGAAGATAAAAACAGTTTAACTAAGCCTGGAGCTGAGCCCCTGGTGGCCCGGCACGAGGCAGGAGCTTTATCTTCCCTGTCAGGCTGCCGCATGGGCTGCCTGGGCAGAGGACAGGGAGCCCTTCTGCTCCTGGCTCATTTCCGCCCGGCGCAGGCTCCAGGTCGTGTTCTTATTGATAATACGGCGTGATGTAGCGCACCGCACCGCCAGGCTGCAGGGCCAGGACCGCAGCCACGCTTACGCATCCATCATGGGTTTCAATACAGCAAGAGCTGCGCCACACTGCGTGGCCACCATGTTCCAGGCAGACGTTACTTCTGTGGTCTCCCCAGCCAGCCCGGGAGGGGATTTCACCCTGTGTTGAAGGAGAGGAGATGGAGGCTCTGAGCTGTTGCTCAAGGTCACCGCTGGGTTTGCACCCAAACCCCTCTGATCCGGAGCCTGTGCTCTGCCCACCCGCTGTGCCACCACGCCCAGGCCAGGGCTGGCATGGACCCGCCAGGCCCCATCAGCATGGTGTGTCCACGGAGGGTGTGGCATCCAACTGTCCCCAGAAGGGGAGGAGGAGTAGCCTCCCATGAGGACCTGTCTCAAGTGCTCTAAACTGCCCACTTGCTGTGGGATCAATGGCGGCTTCTTAATTGTTGGTAATGACTTTAGGCCCATCCAATTATTGCCGCACTTAACGAGGGTCCATAAATCTCCGTAAGTGTACCAAGATTGGAATTGGAAAGTGACTCAGGGTCCATGCCTGCGCCACCGCGCCTGCCCCCACCGCATATCAGTGCTTTCCTTCTGAGACCTCGCTGCGAGAGCAGACAGATCCTCTCCAGACAGAGCAGCAAATTCAGTCACCACCCACAGTCTCCTTTACATGGGCTGAGGTGGGGCTGGCAGTTCTGCATGTCATTCCGCGAAGGCCTGTGACCAGCTTGCTGTATCTTCCCGGAGAGGGCGAATCCACGATTCCCTTCTCCTGCCTCCATGGCCTTGGATTGAAACCACAGCTCCAGCCCCAAGGGCACACAGCTACTCTTGCAGGTCTGTTGTGGCTCTGCCCATCCCCCCACTGGCCTGGGGAGCCCTCTGGGGTGGGCACAACACCTGGCACAATGCCCAATATACAGTAGGTGCTCAATGAATGCTTTCTGGTGAATGAATAAAGGGATTTTCCTTTCTTTGAAATTCAAGGACCTGGTTTTGGCAACATAGCAATGTAGATGTCTGGAGAAAACATCCATCTCAGAACAACTTAAAACGCTGGACGAAATAAATATGCATTCTACACTTATTTTATGTGTTTCATGTAAAATCCTTTAAGATCCATATCTGAGCTGGCAGAAAAGAAAGAGAAATCTTCGACGGTCAGAAATGGTGAGAGAGACTGAATCCGGGGAGTGAGCAGGTGCAGAAGGCAGGGTTTGTGAGGGCACCTGTCACTTGTCCGTGTCTGTAGGTCCTAGAACCAAGCTTCAAGGGGCCCGTATAGCTGAGGGATAGGCAACAAACTCAGGGCCCAGGCAGTTCATAGGTTGGGACAGAGACCTCTATGTCAGCAAGGACTTCTGAAATGGGACAACAAGAAAGACAGAGGGAGGGAGGGAGCTCTGAGTAGAACAGAAAAAACCTCCACTGAGAATTCCTCCCCACATAGATAACCCCACGAGGGCCCAGAGCCACACTACTTGTGTGCCCGTCCCCCAATCCAAAAAACGAGTACAGGTGAAAGTTAGGCTTAAAGTGATTCTAGGATGCTGGTTACTTCGGATGTCAGGTGGAAATGAAAGCGTATCCGTCCAAGAGAACATGTTTACCCAGGCCTTAAATAATTTCTGCATAGTGACCTGTAATCAAGACAAAATTACAATTGCAAATTAATATCTGAGAAGTCACAAAATTTAAAATCTGTGCAATTAGACCCATGAAGA
The DNA here is from genome assembly GCA_963575035.1 of Avahi laniger. Classification (NCBI taxonomy): domain Eukaryota; kingdom Metazoa; phylum Chordata; class Mammalia; order Primates; family Indriidae; genus Avahi; species Avahi laniger. The sequence goes on along the minus strand of CAUYSK010088398.1, from coordinate 2,892 downwards.
CTGCAACATATAAAGAATAAATATGTTTTATATATTTAAAAAATTAAAAGATGAGGTTGAAAGTTTGGCCAAAGAGAAGAAACTATCAAAATTGATCAATGTGATTTAAAAAAATCAAAATGAAATTCTAGAAGTAAAAAACGTAAAAATTGAATGTAGAAAGACAATTAACCAGCAGAGTTGATGCAGCTAAAGAGAGAATTAGTGAAAGGTGAAAGAGACACAAAGAAATCACCCAGGCTGAACAAAAGAGAGAAAATACAGAAGAGAAGTCAACACACATGGAAAAAAGTGTAAGAGGCTCTGCTGGCCTCAAATTGGATCTGCGAAAGGGAAAAATAGAGGGAATGGGGAGGAGAAAATAGTTGAAATAATTAGGCAAGGGTAAAATTCCAAATTAAAAGATAAAGATAGGATGGGATAAAAAAAATCTGTGTGCTGTTAATGAAAGACACCCTTATAACATAAGGACAGAAAGGACTGAAAGAAAAATAATGGAAATGACACTATTAGTCAAAAAAGCTGATACAGCTACAACAGCAACTAAACAGACTCAAAGTGAAAACACTGCTACAAATAAAAAGAGTCACCAAATTTAAATAAGAGTTTCAATTTAACTATAATTCTAAATTTGTTTACACCTACTAACAACTTCAAAAAATATAAAACAAACTTCTTCAGGTTACAAGGAGAACTACAAAGAAATTGGACAAATACTATCAGAGAGGGACACTTGAAAACACATTTGTAGTGACTGATGAATTAAGGAGATAAAAAACATTCTGGTGGTATAGACAACACAATTAACAACCTTAACCTAATAAGCATATACAGAAATCTGCACCCAACAAATGGAGAATTCATACACTTTTCGAGTGCCCATGGAATATCTATTAAAAAATAATAGTAGGCCATAAATAAAGCAAACCAACAAATTTCAAAGAATGGTTATCAAAGAGACCACATTCTCTGGCCACAGTGCAAATAAGTTATCAGAAATAAAACATCATACATGTAGAAACTCTAAAATGCACTTATAAGGCTGGGCGCGGTGGCTCACGCCTGTAATCCTAGCTCTCTGGGAGGCCAAGGCAGGCGGATCACTTGAGCTCAGGAGTTCGAAACCAGCCTGAGCAAGAGTGAGACCCCGTCTCCACTAAAATTAGAAAGAAATTAATTGGACAACTAAAAATATAGAGAAAAAAATTAGCCGGGCATGGTGGCACATGCCTGTAGTCCCAGCTACTCAGGAGGCTGAGGCAAGAGGATCGCTTGAGCCCAGGAGTTTGAGGTTGCTGACGCCACGGCACTTACTCTAGCCTGGGCAAAAGAGTGAGACTCTGTCTCAAAAAATAAACAAACAAACAAACAAACAAACAAATAAATAAATAAATAAATAAAATGCACTTATAATTAGCTCCTAAGTCAAACCAGATATGGAAATTAGAGAATACTATTAACAAAGAATGTCAACAGAAATATTGCACATCAGACCTTGCTGGGAGAGCAAGCACAGTGGTTAGAAAGAAAGTTAAAAGCTTAACTCCTTATGTTACAAAAGAAGAAAGCTTAAAATTAATTTCCTAAGTAAAGCCAAAGAAAATATATCAGGAAGATAAGAATAGAAATAATAAAAACAATTATGAGCAACTTTATACCACAAACTAAGAAAATGTAGGTGAGCCACCCAGATTTCTAGAAAACTATAAGATGCCAAACCTGACTTAGATACAAGCATTAAAGAAATGGAATCAATAAGTTAAAATCTTCCCAGAAAGAAAATACAAGTCCCCACGTTTTGCAGGTAAGTACAACCTAACATTCAAAGAACAAATAACTCCCATCTTTCACAAATGTTTTCATATAATAGAAAAATAAGGAACATATTCCAGATCATTTCTGATATAAAAATTAGGTCAATTAAAGCAACCTCACTCATGAATGTAGATGCAAAAATCCGACAAAAAATACAAGCAAATCAAGCTCTATAGTGCATAAAAGGTAATAAGTCATGATTAATTTGGTGTTCATTCCAAGAATGCAATATTGTTACATTAGAAATGTTGTTAATATGATTTACCACATAGAAAAAAGGAGAAAAATTATATGGTTGTCTTAACAGTTACTGAAAAAATTTCATAAAAATTCATGATGGAAATCCATTTGTTTTTTTAAAAACTCACTATATTAGCACCTAAGGTTAGAATGGAACTTCTATAACCTGATGAAGAGTAGCTACACAACAAAGCAAAGAAATCCTACTTCAAACATCACATTTAGATTGGGCACAGTGGCTCACACCTATAATCCAAACACTCAGGGAGGCCAAGGTGGGAGGATCGCTTGAGCTCAGGAGTTTGAGACCAACCTCAGCAAGAGCAAGATCCTGTCTCTACTAAAAATAGAAATAAATTAGCTAAGCAACTAAAATAGAAAAAATTAGCTGCGCATGGTGGCGCATGCCTGTAGTCCTAGCTATTTGGGAGGCTAAGGCTGGAGGATCGCTTGAGCCCAGGAGTTTGACATTGCTGTGAGCTAAGCAGACACCATGGCACTCTAGCCTGGGCAATAGAATGAGACTCTGTCTCAAAAAAAAAAAAAAAATCACAATTAATGATGAAACAATAAAGGAAATCTCTTTAAACTCAGATACAAAACAGGTTCCCCATTATCATAACTTCTATTTACCTTGTACTTGAGAGACTGTCCCATGCAATAAGACAAGAAAAAGAAATAAGAAGTAAAACAATCGAGGCCGGGCGCGGTGGCTCACGCCTGTAATCCTAGCACTCTGGGAGGCCGAGGTGGGCAGATCGTTCTGAGCTCAGGAGTTCGAGACCAGCCTGAGCAAGAGCGAGACCCCATCTCTACCAAAAAATAGAAAGAAATTAA
>CAUYSK010088397.1:0-53369 GCA_963575035.1 Avahi laniger | reverse complement strand
TCTACCAAAAATAGAAAGAAATTAATTGGACAGCTAAAAATATATATAGAAAAAATTAGCCGGGCATGGTGGCACATGCCTGTAGTCCCAGCTACTTGGGAGGCTGAGACAGTAGGATTGCTTGAGTCCAGGAGTTTGAGGGTGCTGTGAGCTAGGCTGACGCCACAGCACTCGCTCCAGGCAAGAGAGTGAGACTCTGTCTCAAAAAAAAAAAAAAAAAAAAAAAAAAATCTCCAAGGAAGAACTGAAAACAAAACAAAATGTTTCCCAACATCAAATGAAACAAAACACCAGAGAGCTTCTGCTAGGCCAAGTTCAGTTAAACATAAAAAGTCAATTCTTACCAAAAAAACTGATAAGTATGAGAGGTAATGCATATGTTAATTAGCTTGATTTAGCCATTCCACAATGTATACATATTTCAAAACATGTTGTACACCATAAATATGTACAATTTTTGTCAATTAAAAAAAAGTCAAATGATTTACACTTAACACTTATGAAGCCTGAATTAATAAAGCAAGTCTCCTGGATCTTACATATTCAATGGTGATCATTCATTTTAAAGATAGCTTTCAACATATGACACTTCCTAGGGCTTAGGCAATTTTGGTCATTTAGCTATGTCGACCTGAATGTACTTGCTGGTTGCTTGACAGGTAAACAAAGTGCCAAATCCCAAACTTGCTAATTCTCTTTCCTGCCTCTTCATCTTCTTCATCAATCATGTTCATAATACAGCCTATAAGACAAGTCTCAAACCTAGTTCCGCCAGAGGACTTTCTGGCCTAATCCCTACACCTCACCTTTACTCCTGCACTCTGCACGGTGCTCATTAAACTATCCTTCACGTGGCTGAAGTGCTTCATAATCGCCTTCCTGGTTCTTCCACATAACCCCAGCAAGACAACAGGTTTTTGTGAGAAGAACTAAGACTTCTTTTTGGTACTTCCAGGGCCTGGAGCTAGGAGCTCAAAAAATGCTTACCAAATGGAAAAACCAGAGTGTTATCATACAGTCCTATTTCATAACTCCTCATGTTTTGTTTTCACATTTAGTATATTCAGAGACATGGTGAAGCAGTAGAGAACCAATAGTTTTCCATCAAGCTAACTACTTTAGAAACGTTCAAGAGCAAAGACATTGAAATTCCAATTCTTTGCCTTTGAATGTCCCAGGAATTGGTTTTTAAAACGATCCCTAATATTAAAAATATTCTAGAAAACAGAAGTTGAAAAGGCTCGCAGTGTGTGAGCAAGCTGAATGATAAGGACAAATTGATTTTAGAGGCAGAAATTGAAATATGATACCTGGAGCAGCATTTAGATCTGGATGTGTGTAAACATCGATATCTTTGTGTCTGAACAAAATCAACTTCAAGCTCATTTTAAAATATTCTATCTGAAAACCTGCGCACAATGTAGTTAACGCACATTTTTGAACTGAGCATATTATAAGGACAATTTGTCATTTTCATGTACAAATAAAAACACTTCCTCTTTTATTACCAAGATCTGAAGAAACCACAACATTTAAAAAAAGAATAAATGCATAGCTTCTGCTTATTAGAAAACTGCAGGTGTTAAGAGGTCGGATGTATAATTCTAATATGTTACATTTCGACGCAGTCTTAAGTTCAAATCATAAACCTTTCTCAATGTTAAATGAAGCAAAACCATTTTTTACAGTATTTGTTTAAAAAGTGAATAACTATTCTTCATTTAGGTACAAGGCAAGTATTTTAGATTGGTTCAATTAGAAACCCTTTGTTTAGCAAATACAATTACGATGGCTGATAAGTTACAGTAATAACCTAAAAATAAAACAAGTTATTTTTGGTTTCATTGAATAAATCATTACAAGTATAATTTGCTTCCACAATAAAAGAGTCTAAAATTTAAAAATAAAGTACTCTTTTACCCAAGAATGTACACTTCTGAAACAATGTACCTATAAATAAGAACATTAAATAATATACATTTATCAAAAAGAAATAAGCAATAACCCTGCTACTATAAAAATGCAAACCAAAAGCCAATTCGCACTAGAATCTTAAATACCCACATACCGGGGACTCTGCAATTTATTGATCTACAGTCAGATCTTTTTGCCAGGTGCTGAAGCAGAAATATAAAATAATGTTACCGCATTCCTCACTAGCAAAGAGAATACCAAATTAGTTCGAAAAGTTCTTTCTGACAAAATAATAAATTCCTCCCATCCCCCTCCAACAAGGGACCTTTTCTAAGCGGGAAGAGGGGGGAATCCACTCATAAATAAATAAAGAAAGCAAAACAGATACCTCCGGCCTCTTTGATGCTGCACTGCTTGGCAAGCTGTTTGCATGAAAATAATTCCTTTCAACTCAGGAAACTCAAGGATCTCAAGGTAATCTTGAACAACCTTCCAATCTGGGATGACGTAATGAGTCACATCGCCAGACAAGACTTTCCCATCTGAAACATAACAGACAGTGTTTTCAACCCTGGTTTATTACCATTTAAATGTCATGGTGCTCCAGTGTGCAAAATAACTTCCCATCTTAAATCCACCTTGAAGTTTTTAAAAGACAAATCTACTTTGGTAGAGGCCCAAAGTTCAGGTAAATTGAACACCTTCATTTTTTTTTTACCCCCGAAGCTGTGATAAATACAAGCTCAGCACGGTTTATGGTGTTGCCAGTGGTACAGGAGAGGATGACTGACGTTTTAAAAATGAACAAGCACATTTTCAGCATAACCTGAATATTTCATTGACAGACACATTCAAGGGGAAGACCCCCAAATATATATGTACAAAATATACACGACTTGTGTATGCCCAGCAGTTTCAAGTCTGTTCTGTTTCAAGCTTGTGAACATGCTCGCCTGTCTCCAAGGGCCAGGAAGACCTAATTAACTATTACAGAGAAGATGCTCAGCGCAAGCAATGGACGCTGGTGGGGGTCCCACCCAGCAGGCGAAATGTTCACCTAAACCATAAACTGAGGATTCCAAACATTCGCTGAAAACAATGCCCGAGTGCACCTCCCACCCGGGAAGAGAACCTGCAACATGCATGGTTACATGGGCCACCCTTGCAGCCTAGAAGCCGAGCGGGGGTAGGCCTGGCGCGCAGGAATCCCAAATCCTACTTTGCCACGACCTGCCTCTACAGCAGGGGCCCAGGCGACTCACAAATCCTACGGCGAAGGGGGCTCGCCCCTGGATAAATGTCTGAGGCACCAGTACTTGCAAGTCAGAAAATTTGGGGGAGCAAAGCAGACAACTGTCAAATGAGCAGCCGCAGCCGCTCTGCGGGCACGTGCGGCCGCCCCCTTTCCCGCCGCAGCGGGCTGGGGCGGGAAGAGGCCGGTTCCCGCGCCCTCGGGCCCCTCTGACACCCGAGCCACGGGCGTCTGGGCTATGGGCGCCCCTCCCGGGCCCTACAACTTGGCGGGGTGGGGCAGTCGCGGAGGCCAGGGTGGAGCTCCCCAAAGCAGGGGGTGAGGCCGGCTCGCTCCCCGCCCGCCGGCGGCTGAGGCCTCCGGGCCTGGGGCTCCGCGTCCCGCCATCGCGCTCCGCCCCGGGCCGCGCTCCTCGGCTCCCGCCCGGCCCGCCTCTCCCGGCCCCGGCTCCCCGGCCTCCCTCTCCCGGCCCCGGCTCCCCGGCTCCCCGGCCTCCCTCTCCCGGCCCCGGCTCCCCGGCTCCCCGGCCTCCCTCTCCCGGCCCCGGCCTCCGCGGCTCCCCGGCCTCCCTGTCCCGGCCCCGGCTCCCCGGCCCCCCTCGCCCGGCCCGGACCGTGGCGGCAGGCGGCGGGCTGCGGGCACAGCGGGCTGTGGCAGGGCACGCAGGGCCGCAGGTAATGCTCCCGCACGATGCGCAGCGTGCGGCCCTGGAAGGTCCTCAGCAGCAGCACCTTCTCCCGCTTCTGCAGCATGGTGGCGGCGCTCCTCCTCCGCGCAGGGCTCCGAGCCGCGCGAGGCCGCCCCGAGCGGCCGGGAAGCGCCGGGCGCTGTGCGGCGCGGGCGGACGCGAGGCCGCGGCTTCGGGCCCGCCCCTCGTTCCTGGGCGCCCGGGCCGGCCCAGCCCGCCCGCTCCAGGCACCGAAACCGCCGTAACGGCCCGTGCCCCGGGTTGAGCACCGAGGCCCGCGGGTAGAATACGGACTGGGCCCGGTCCCGTCTCTCCCTCCCGCGCCTAAATTTCTTCTGATCCCGCAACTGCCCGGGGCCAGGGAGGGGTGGAAACAATCCACCCAAAAGAATTTAGGATAATATAGAGAAGCTAATTTAAAAATCTTGCGAAGAAACGTTTGGTGCAACTATAAAGGATTATTATACTTTGTTTCTATCCCCAGGTCTACGTGGGAACGGAGTTGCCTTATTTAAGAGGCGCTTATTAATGCCTTCTGTTCGTTACTCTTGCTACCTCTAAAAGTGGTAAAGATTCAGCACCCTCGTTGGATTGAACCCATTATTCTCTCTCTCTCTTTTTTTTTTTTTTTTCTTTTTTGAGACATGTCTCACTCTGTTCCCAGGGCAGGCTGGAGTGCAGTGGCGTCCTCCTAGCTCACAGCAACCTCAAACTGCTGGGCTCAAGGGCTCCTCCTGCCTCAGCCGCCGGAGTACCTGGGACTACATGCACCGGCCACCACACCCGACTGATTTTTTCTAGTTTTAATGGAGACCAGTGTCTCTGTTGCTCAGGCTGGTCTCCAACTCCTGACCTCAAGAGATCCTCCCCGCCTCGGCCTCCCAGAGTGCTAGGACTACGGGTGTGAGCCACTGAATCTGTCAAGAACCCACTGTTCTTCCAAGCACTCAACAAAGACACTTGAGCTGCACCAGCGGCTTTGCATACAAGTGTCCCATTTAATTTCCACAAGTCAAAGGAGCGGGGCATTATTATCCCCATTTTACAGACTATAAAACAGAGTTAGGGAGGTTAAGTGGCCAAGGTTACCCAGTTATTAAGTGGTGGGATCAATATTCAAGCCAGAGTCTGGGTGAGTCCAAGGGAAGCTTGTAAGTAGTGTAATTACAGTGTCATTCACAGATGAATAAAATACAGGTCCTGCATCTAAGGAGTTTATGGTCTACTTGGTGAGCTCTAGTTAAGGCAGCTCAACCAGCTGGCTGAGAACATCAGAGCGTGCTATGATGCTGAAGTAAACAGAACGAGGGGTGCCCTGCCGGATTGCTCACATCACTCTAGGGGACCACATTAAAAAGAGCTGTGATCTCTCACTCATTGTACTTCTACTTCAAGTTACCCTGCAGTGTGAGAGGATGTGAACGAGATCCGAGATGGAATTGCACAAATCAGGAAACAGCCCAGAGCTGTTCTACCAGCCAGAGAGCAAGGAGGGCCCAGAAGGCCAGGGACAGCGCAGGAGGCCTTCCCTGCGTCAGGAGGTCCTCGCTAACCCGGCTCAGTTCTAGGGATCCCAGAGGACAGGCAAGTAGCCAAAGTTGTCCCCTCCATAAATGTGCTCCAGACAGCTGCCCACAGTTCCTTCCAAAGCGATCCCATTTTCATTTTTCTTTTACATCTGATTATGTGCGCGAAGGGGGCTGTGATTAAACACTAATCTGTCCTTAACATCTTTTAGCACTTAGCAGCTTTAAACTTTCTTCAAATTGGGACGAATGATCTTTTAAGGAAGAGAGAATGTCTGGGGTTCTATTGAAAGTTGGTTTTATCAGTATTTTAAATAATTCAAGGCCCATCAAGTATGTCCTTTGATTGCATTGGGGCAATAATATACAAATTATATTTTTAAAGGCATGATTCCTTAGTTCTTAGAACTGATGGTCTAAAATGGACAGGAGTGCTTTTTTGTTGGTTGGTTGTTGTTGTTTTTTTCTTGCCTCACAGGCCATCTGATGCCTCTTGCCTGAAAAAAAGGTGTCTGTATTAGTCAAAATAAGCCAGTTTATGCTGCAGTAATATGCGACTTAAAAAAATCTCAGTGACTTAAAATGTCGCGCGAGTGCCAGAAAGCTGTGCAGTGTGCCTCTCTCCAGGGCCCATGTGGAGGTGCAGGCCCCCTCCGGAGCACAGGTCACTGGGGAAGGGAGAAAGAGCCCTCTAGAGGGCCTCACACCAGCCGTTAAAGCTCAGTCCAAAAGTGATGCCTGTCGCTTCCACCTGTCGACCGGAACTAGTCACATGACCAGGCACCCAGCAGTGGGGGAGGGGGAGGCAGGAAGCGCATTCCAACCTCACGGCCGGCAGGCCGAGCGCCGGAGCCCTTGGTGAACGGTATCTGTGACTACCCGAGCGCCCCAGCTCACACCCCTTGTCCTGAATGACTCAGTCTGCTGTGCCAGCACCTTCACACTTGTTGCGGTAACTACTCCGGCTCCGCCCGCCGTCTCTTGGGCATTCTACCGCTCGCCTCGTTTTACATTTGCTGCCCCCTCCCCCCACCGTGAGCCAGGAAGCCGAGCACACATCACCGCATCATCTGCAATCTTTATCGCAATTCTTCAAGGGAAATACGTGATTCCTTGTGGCAGAGACTGGCTTTTTGTTCACCACGTCCATGTCTTCTTTTTCTCTGAACACGCAGGTGAACCACATTTCCTAGCTTCCCTTGCAGATAGCTAGGTATGGCCACCTGACCAAGGTCTAGCTGGAAATGGTGCAACCACACCATTTCCAGGCCTGGCCCATAAAAATTCCCCGTGCCTGCTCCTCTTTCCTGTTCCACTGACTGGATGCCAACACCCAGGGGATCTCGGAAGCTGGCATTAAAGATGTCAGACTCCCCCCTCCAGCCCCCCGCCGCCCAATCAACTTGGGTCCCTTGAAGGACTGTTCAGAGCTCCCTTGACCCTGGAACATCCATAGTGGACTCTCGTAAGGGAGAAATGAACTTTTGTTATAGTGGCTAGCATTACCCCAACTAACACACCTCCATTTTGTAAAGGAGATTACAGAATTTATCCAAGAGTTGCAGGGCTATTTGTTCAAAAACCCCTTACTAGCTATTAAATGTCCTCATGAAGCTGCTCAAGGATTTTTACAGTAGTTTCAAATCGTACAGTCCTCTAGGAGGTGGGAGAGCATCGGTGGTCTGTGGTGTTCTGGTTTGGTCCGGGCTGCAGTGCAGTGCCACGCTGGGAAGGGTGCCTTTCCTTGTCAGTCCAAGTGCAGATGGATAGCCCGTTGCCCAGAGAGCAGAATGCTGTGACAGCTTTCGGCATTCTGTTCTGGTGGGAGTCTCTGACTGTGGCTCCGTTTCCCTGGTGCGTGACTTCAGTCTTCTTCAGGCTGAGCACCAGTGTGCTCGCGCTGCAGAGACGCTTGCAGCATTTACATGCCTTCTAGCAGATGTGCTCCGTGAGTGCAGACATATAACACACTACTGGGTTATAATCAAAAGGTCTCACCAAAAGGTTCGCCTACGGAGGGTGGGACAGCTTTACAAGGGGCTAAGAGGACAAGGGAGGTTAAATGTGTAAAAGAATTTCTGAAAAGTGAGCTCTAAGGACCAGAGTGGATTATTGCAGTAGCTTTGACATATTCTGTGCTCATTTATTATTACAATATACCGTGCATGTTGCAACACTTTCAAACAATAGCGAAGTATGCCAAGTATAAATGTGGAAGTTCTATTTCCATCCAAAGCCTACTCCTCCCAGGTAATTCACCATTATTGATAGCTGGTATGCATCCTAACAGGCTAAAAATAACCCACAGTTTACAACTCTGTGAAGAATTTGTCAACCTGTCAATATCAGCTAATTACAGGTAAGGTTTCTCAAGCTTTTACTGGGTGCCAGGCACTGCTCTAAGCACGTCCTGTGTTTTCTCATTTAATCCTCAAGACTACGCTTTGACTGTGTTACTACTGTTACTACTAAAGTAGTAACTACTGTTACTGTTACCCTAACCCTAACCCTAACCCTAACAGTAGTAACTGTTACTACTATTTCTACTAAAGTAGAGAAGGATTGAAGTGATCGCCCAGGCCACACACTCAATGGAAGGCAAAGCCAGACTTTGAACCCGAGCAGTTTGGCGACAGAGCCCACACAGCAGTGACTCAGCTGTGCCTCCTTTCAGCTAGCAAACAAGGGCAGTTGCAGCAAGGGGTGCATTTTATGTGGTGGGCCGTAGGCGAACCCGGTTACAGGCTTACAGAACTGGAAATAATAGCATTCAAGTGTTGACCCCACCACTTACCCAATTTCCCTGAGCCTTAGTGATTTCGATCATGAAATATGGCTGGCAGGATAGATGTTGCTGAGTATTGATATTAATGAGTGAACGATTCTAAAGGATCACGTAAAGACTGTATCTGAAATTACCCCACATATCTAAAGAATCAGCTTGCTTTCATTTGTACTCCATCTCAGTGAAAGAGCCATTGGAGGACAAACGGCTGCTGAGATTACTCTGCTACTTGTATTAGGAGTAATTTAATTTCCTGCATGGTAAAGGCTGTTAATCCTTGATTTTCACTTTTCCCAGCAGATTACAACGACTCCCTTTTGGCTTTCTAAACGCCCTGTGAATCCCTATAATCCACTTTGCAATGATTACTCTAAAATGTTCTACTTAAGTCTTTCTAATTTTTTTAAGAGAAAATTATTTTGTGCTTACCAATTGTATATCTCAGCAAGATTTTTACTGTAACGATAATTTTGTCCTTTTACCACTAAGGGGCGCTGTTTCATTGATTTTTTTTTTTTTTTTTTTTTGAGTGTCTGCTAAAGTCCCCTCTGTCCCTCTGGGCTGGAATCTGAGCAGTGGAAACTTGGCCTTTCACATACTGGCGTTAAAATGCATCCAATTACTTGAGTAAGACAAACAAACAAAAAACCTTTGTATTTTAACAACACCTTTATTCAATAAGGTCAAAGGTCCAAATGCTCCAAAATTAATTAGAAACTAAGCTTCAATGATTAATACAGAAAAGAAAAAGAAAACTCAGAAAACTCTTTTAGTCTTAAAGCAGATTAGAAGAAAATCCAGTTGCATGAATAGCCATTTATAATCAAAAAATAGAAATATTATTTATCATTTAGTTTTTTGATATTGATGTTATTTGATGAAATTAAGTTTTCATTCATCTTATAGCATTATTATTACCAGTCATGGTATAAAGTTATTTCATTGGGAGAATGTATTATATGGAGTTTTTCTGATTATTTTGCTATTTTGTTACTGCATATGTTTGAGTTTGGGAAACTGAATCCTGTTTTATATCTTGTATTGATAAACTATGAATTCTAAAACCTTATAATTACAATATAAAGGTTATAAAGAAATGGAGAAGCAAATAAGGAATACTTAACAATCATCCTAAATTTCTAGGCTTTGGATAAATGTAAACAAGGTATTAACATTTTCAATTTTATTTCAATTATTTAATAAATAAAAGATATATTAAAGTATACTTTCATATATGGTTCTAAAGGAATAAGAATGAGGGCTAAAATTTAAAATTATATTTATACTTAACTTTCTTTACATTTTAGGTCAGAGCAAATACATTATATCTGCTTATATTAGATTTCTACTGTTGCAAAACTAGTCACCACAAACGTAGCAGCTTAAAACACACTCATTGATTATCTCATAGCTTCTGTAGGTCAGAAGTCTGGGCATGGCCAAGTTAGAGTCTCTGCTCAGGGTCTCACGAGGCCCAAATCAAAGTGTTGACTGGGCTGTGATCGTCTCTGAAGCTTGGAGTTTTCTTTCATATTCACATGGTTGTTGGCAGAATTCAGTTCCTTGTGGGTGTAGGACTGAGGCCCCAGTTCTCTTGTTGGCTGTTAGCCAGGGGTGCCCTAAGCACCTGGAGGTACCTGCAGTTCCTGACCATTCTCTCTCACACTTTTAATCTCTTTTATCAGAAGAAGACAGTCACTTTAAGGCCTCACCTGATTAGGTCAGGCCCACCGAGGACAATCTCCTATGTTAAGGTCAGCTGATTTGGATTACATCTACAAAACCCCTTCACAACAGCACCTAAATTTGTGTTTGACGGAATAACTGGGAGAAGGTATGCGTGCATCAGGATGCAGGACTCTCGGGGACCATCTCAGAATACCACCTGCCATAATGATTCATAATAAACATTTGAACTCAATTAAATAAATTATAATTAAAACTATGGTATTTGTTAAGTATTTGATCTTGAACTCCTGAGCTCAAGCGATCCTCCCGCCTCAGCCTCCCACAGTGCTAGGATTACAGGCGTGAGCCACCCTGCCAGGCCAATAATGTTCTTTTTAAAGGAATGGAAGAACCAGGCCATTGACCCAGAGACAAAACAAAAGTAAATGAATGCCACCTGGGTTCGTTCAAGCTGAGGGGGAGAAAACTCCACTGCTACCCACGAGCCCCTGCTGTTCATCTGCAGAACCGATTGCGCGAGGCCAGAGTCCACGCGGCAGTCAGTGCACAGTGCCAGCCCCTCCTGCTAACACAGGATCGGCGTGGAGAGGGCAGTGAGCCTGGGAGCTCCTGTGGGTAAGAACAGTCTTCTTCCTTCCACCCCTCAGTTCCTGCCTAGCAGGAGTGAGGCTGTATCCTCTAGGTTAGAATCCTTTCTTGGAGACCTGCTTTGCCAGGTAGTAGGAAGCCTGGCATCTTTTGAAGATTTGAATTTTAAACGTACAATGTCATCATCGTCCGAGGCCTCCTTCGTTGTGTGGCTGCCGCCTTGGTCAAGCCCAGGAGAGCGGGACGCTGCGGGTATTTGCTGACGGTCTTCCGTGTAGAATCGTGATGGGGCAGAGCAGTCTGTGATTAAGGAAGCTTCTCTGATGGCAGTATTTGGGTGGGGGAAGCAGAGGGCTTCTCTTTTCATTTTTTCTATTGAATCTGACATTTTAAAAGATATCATTAAAAAATATTCTTTTGCCTGGGAGAGAAAAGGCTTGGATCTTAGATATCTTTCACTAAAACCGCAAGGCTCTTGTCATGTTTACCATTTAAGCCTTCAGGGCCTTATCTTTTCTGACTTGGAGAACCAAAGGCATTTGGATCCCCTTCTAGTTCTACAAACAATGTGCTTTAATCAGCTTGAGGCACGGCTGTTGATCCGGGAACAGCGCCTCCCCTGCTGAGGCTAACCGCGCTGGCCAATCCCCCGTCCGGAAGCAGGAGAGACGGGGTGTTCTCTGAGCCCGCAGAGCGCAGTTATTTCAAATGCACACGAAACTCTAGAGAGTACCCTGGAACCCATTTCCTCATTAATAGATGCAGAGCACAGTGGCGTTAACCAGGCTTCAGAGCAATGCCACGAACCCACACATCCACCAGACATGTTTACTGATTCATGGCTAGTATGGTGTTTGCGATATTGAAAACGCGACGTTTCATTTCCACAGGCACTACGTTCATCCTCTTAATGGAAATGTAAAAAGGAGAAATTACTAAATGGGAAGTAAAAGTGAATTGTTAATAACATTGTTGCTTAGTACTGAGTAGGCCATAATAAACCACACTTTTCTCTTTCTCTTTACTTGTCTTAGGCTTTATTCAGTCTCAGAAGGATAGGAATACACACCTATATACATCTATTATATATATTATACTCAGTTATGATGGGCTGGGTTATGCCGCAATAACAAAAACCCCTCAAATCACAGTGATTTGAAATAGCAAAGGTTTATTTCTCGTTCACACTCTATGTCCCTCTGCTCTGTCGCAATCACCAGGAGCCCCTGGCTGAAGGAGGCTCCCTTTCGGTGCTTCCGCAATTGTTTGGCGGAGGAAAAAGAATGAGACATCTTCTGCACTCTCTCTTAAAGCTTCCAGTTGGAAATGACACGAGCGACTTCTGCTCACATGTCACTAGCAGGAGCACGAGCGACTTCTGCTCACATGTCACTAGCAGGAGCACGTCACTTGGTCACACCCAATTCCAAGGGCAGAAGATGGAGAGACAGAAATATTTGGTGAACAGAAATGATAGCCACACATATATACATACGTTAATGTGCAGTTTGCAAAGGGGCAAAACAGCTTTTCAATTGTGGCCGAGGGAGGAGAGGCAACTTTGATTTATCGTTGTAACACTGTTACATTGGTAAGTTTAGAATCAACGAAAACAATGACATAGGCTATGTTCATGGAATATACTGCAGTAAATGAGAAGGATAAAGCAGATCTTTATGTTCAGACATGCAAATATCCCCAAGAAATATTGAATTTTAAAAACAGCAAGTAGCAGAATACTATGATCTCATTTATTTAAATACACACAAAAATATATAGACATTTATGTGCATATGTGTGTGTTTTAAGAGCATAGGGAAAGGCCTAGAAGGCTTCTTACCAAACAGTTACTATTTATGGGGAATAAAGTGGGATTTATGTGTCAAAAAAGGGGACTTCTACCCTTTTTACTTTATGTAATTCTGTATTGTTTGAGTTAATTACATTTGGCATTTATTTACATATTACTTGTATCAGTTTCCTAAAGCTGCCATAACAAACTACTGCAAACAGAGTAACACAGAAATTTATTCTTTTATGGTTCTGGAGGCCAGAAGCCCCAAATCTGGCAGGACTGTGCTCCCCACAAGGCTCTAAGGGAGAACCTTTCCTTGTCTCTTCCCACTGCTGGGGGCAGTCAGCACTCCTTGACTTGTGGCCACATCACTCAACTCTGCCTCCACGGTAACATTGCTTCCTTCCCTCCTGTGTGTTTGTATGTCTGTCTCTTATAAAGGCACTTGTCATTGGATTTGGACCCACACAGATAATCCAGTGATCTCATTGCAATATCCTTAACGTGGGATGGGCGTGGTGGCTCACACCTATAATCCTAACACTCTGGGAGGCCAAGGCGGGAAGATCACTTGAGGTCAGGAGTTCGTGACCAGCCTGAGCAAGAGCAAGACTCCAACTCTACCAAAAATAGAAAAATTAGCCAGGTGTGGTGGCACACATCTGTAGTCTCAGCTACTTGGGAGGCTGAGGCAGGAGGATCGCTTGAACCCAGGACTTTGAGGTTGCTGTGAGCTATGATCACGCCACTGCATTGTAGCCCGGGCAATAGAGAGAGACCCTGCCTCAAAAAAACCAAACCAAACAAAATCAGTATCCTTAACTTAATTATATCTGCAAAGACCTTTCTCCAAATAAGGTCACATTCATGGGTTCCAGAGATTAGGATGTGGACACATATATTTGAGAGGGTGTGCATCATTCTACCCACTACACTTGTGTAATGTGAAAAAATTTAAAAGGGAAAAGATTGAAAAAATAAGTAATTATTAACAGAGATTACTTTTAGAAAGGAAAATTTTCCACGTTTGCTACAGTGAATGCCTGTGTAACAGGCATAGACCTACCTATGTAACATTTATCATCTGGAAAAATAGACAAAAACAGTAGAGCAATAATAATACCCCCCACCACCACAAAAGCAAAACATAGGCAGGTTTCAACTTACACATACCTTAAGAACAGATGACCCTGACACATTAGGGAGTGGCGAGATCATGCCCTCAAACTCCGTTACGGAGCCAGGAGGGGTTTAGGGCCAGGAGCTTTACATCAACCTGGGGTTCTTAGAACCACAGAGACATTCGCCTTCCCTCGTGCAAGGTAGAGCCTTAACTTGGGACCAGTTCCCAGGAAGAGCCAGAAGAGGGGAAATATTTTTCAGGTATTGAGTTGTAGAAATTGAAATGCTTTTCTTTCCAAAGAAGTACCATTATTGAGCAGAGGTTGCAAGCTTGGGCCAATTTTAGCCCACTGATGTATCTTGTTTCCTCTGCACTGTGTTGAAAACTTTTTCAAATTGGCTGCCAACAATTCTCACATAAAAATATGTTTTTTGGCTTAGGATCTGCCGCATTGGGCCTGCCTTCTCCCGTGGCAGCTGTCTGCTGAGGCCAGAGAGTGGCCTCCCCTTTTAGATGGGGCACATGCAGCCCAGTGTCCACCATTCCGGATCTGCCTGGTCTGACCCTCCTCATGTATACACTGTGCCCCCGGTTACTTCAGGCGTTTGAGTTTGCAACCCCCTGATGAATAGAACGGAAATCGCTTCGTGGTATTACAGTGCAGGACATTATGGGTTAAGTGGGCTTGCGCAGGTTGACTGCAGAGGCTACGCGCTCCTGCTTCCAGGGAGAAACCTGTTCTAAGTTCCAAATAGCCAACAAACGGACTTGAAGCCTGCAACCTGTTCATAAATTAAATTGGTGACTCCTCCACAGTAATGTTTTGTAGTCTGCCTGAACAAGTAATG
The DNA here is from genome assembly GCA_963575035.1 of Avahi laniger. Taxonomy (NCBI): domain Eukaryota; kingdom Metazoa; phylum Chordata; class Mammalia; order Primates; family Indriidae; genus Avahi; species Avahi laniger. Next base: position 39,161 of record CAUYSK010088397.1, on the reverse strand, counting down.
GAAAATGCATATCCATGTGTGCACTCAGATACCACCAATTCAATTCCATGGGCTATTTGGAAACAAAGTTGCAAAATTCTACCTTGGATGATGACGCCGTCCCAGGCCGTGTCTGCGCGTACCTGCCGGGGTATGGACGTGCTTTCACAACACAGGGCCAGTCTGTCTTCCTAACCCCAATTGTGGGGCTTAATAAGTCATGAACCAAAATTGACTCAACCTTATTGGGTTAGAACTGGGGCCCTTTACAGAATATCCTTGCTGGGAGCTGCATTGATTTGTGGCAGGTGTTTCCAGGGAAGCTGTTGAATTTTTAATTTCAGTTGAGCTGGGGGGGTCAGAGGAGGTGGAATGCTTGCCTTGGCTTGTAAGGGGTGTCACCTCGATGGGGACTAGGGCCTTTTTGAAAGTCAGTGAAGAATGTTCTTAAGGTTTTCCCCTCCTAAATTAACAAATATTTAGTGAGCACCTACTCTATTCAGGGACCAGGCTGGGGCACACACAAAAATGAAGACGTGAACGATGCTTGCTGACCAAGGAGCTTTCAGCCCGAGTGGGACGTGGCTACACAAAGAGGCAAAACATTGGTAACACAATGTTCTGTGAAACAGACAAGATGCCGTAGGTAGTGAGTGATGAATTGCAGAACGGATGGTGGAGACTCTAAGGTTTTGTCTGTACCTTCAGGGAAGAGAAATGTCATTTCGGCCTGGGGGTGGCCAAGCAGTGAACTGGTGACTAAACTGAGTCCAGGCCGGGCGGATGTTGGAACCCAGCAGACACGTGGCAATGGGAAAACGGAAGGTGGCTTTGGCTTTGGCTGTGACAGAGGGTTAGGCTGGAAGGTTTAAGGCGTCCGATTGTGGAGGGGCTTGATCACAGGATACCCAGTTAAGCTTTGCCCCATGGGCAGTGGGGAACCCTGGAAAATTTTTGAGCTGAGGAATGGTATGATCCAAGTATTATAGTAGAAGATCAATCAGGAGATGGTGCCAGGATGATCTGGAAGGATGAAGGGAAAGAGAGAAAGAGGGAGACTAGGGAAAGCTCCTGTGGAGGACAAATGACTTAAACCTGAGTGGGCCAGAGGGGCTTGAAGAGAAGGGGTAGATGGCAGAGACAGCTTAAAGGACTCGGTGCAAGACCAACTGTGATGAGTGTCGCAGCAGCAGCTTGGTGCAGGGAAGACTCCAGGTTTGGAGCCAGAACTAGGACAGTGGTTGTGCCACGGGCTAAAAAGGCCACGTGTGGAGGGAGACCCACTCGGAAATGGAGGAGGAGCAGGGCGATTTGAGTCCTGCTTTGAGGCCCCGATGGGGCATCCAGATGGCAGTGACCCAGCTCTGGCCCCACTGTCTACTGCTGGCTGGTGGTGGCCACCTGCATGTCTTTGCCTCCTTACTCATGCCCTAAGGACTCAACTGCCGCAGCTGATAGGACCTAGAGAGGATGTGGAAACGCAGTGGGTAGACCTCCAAGCTCCCCATGCCTCCTCCAGCTGGTGGTCGGTAATCTCTGGTCCAACAAACCATCCGCCACACATCCTTGCCTGGTGGAGTAAGTGTTTTGTACCTGAACAATTCGAAAGACATGCAGAGGTTACTCCAGCCCAGACCTCTACCTTTGGGCAGATCATACCTCTGGGATTCAACCAACTCTTCCCACCGTGCTTCCTGTGTTCACCACGCCCCACCGTCAGGAGTCCTGCCTCATGCTACTGTGCACAGCTCACGCTGATGTTTGACCTCCACATGGAGGTCAAACGTGCCCCCCTTTTTCAACTAGGCCCCCGTGACATCTCTGAGCTCGTGTGAACATGGGGAGGGTAATTCACCAGAGGAAATACCGGCATTCTGATGTTTCTGTTGAATACTCCTCCGTTACTGCCGGGCCTTCGCCAGAATGGAGGAAGGCAAAGAACTCGGCACCCTAACCGTCCGGGACCGTTGCTAAATGCACAGGCAAAACCACCAAGCGAAGTCTGTGCTTAGGTACAACTGAGGCTGTACTGTTTAATCGGATTCCCAGTGACCCAGTCCTGGCTCCTTTTTATTCTTCTTACTCCTTTGTCCTCTGCAATCTTCCCCTGCCGAGCATCAGGGCCCTTTGCGCCGCCCTTCGTGCTCTCTCCACTTCGATCCGCGTCTTCCGCCTTTGCCCCGCAACCAGTCTGCATTGATGTTCGTTCCAAAAAAATCATCGCGTCCATTTTGTAGCAGCAAGCCGAGACTGGTGACCGGTGCAATTGCTGGAATGTATAAACATGACTCTTTTTCAGGTAGCATCTAGGACGCCAGTCTTAGCGGCCTCATTTAAAAAACTATTTATATTCGCAAAAGTCCATAATAGCATTTTTATTGTGTACGCCCGTGATTTGGGTGCCTTTTTTTTCCTCATGCCAGGTTCTTATTATCGTTCAACACTGACTACAGCCTTAAATGATAATGAAGACAGAAGCACTCCTTTTAAAAGGCGATGACTGCTTTCTGCATCCTTTAGTGTATCTGCGCTCCCTGCCTGAGGAGGACGGGGTGGTGTCTGCAATGGCTGCCCCCAGCTGCTTCAGACCCCAAGCTCACAACCTTGCAGCATTGACTCAGTCTTTTACTCTTCTGCGGAGAATAAATTGAACACAAGGCCATTTAGTGTGGGGGTGTCTTTCAGATGAGATTTTCAAACCCAAAGGCTCTCTGTGGCCCCCAGGGGTGGTGGAATTCTTGTCCTACCGTCCTTGCCCTGGGTTCCAAACCTGGCCTGGCCCCAGATGTCACACACTCACTTTCGAAGACAGATGCTTATTTGGGACTTTCTTCCCTCAGCTGCTCCGATTTCTTTGCTTCCATGATGTGACCTGTTGTTTTGCCCCTTGGTTTTCCCGTGCATTAAAAAAACAAGCAACAAAACAGTTTCCCCTCAGAGTCGAAGTGCTCCAAATACAGGCTTGTTATCTGTATTCCGTTACTATGAAAAACTCACCAACTCTCATGCCATGTATATGATTGACTTCTAGTTATGGTTTGTGTTTTACAGCAGCTCTGAACGGTATTCTCCCCTGGTTGTTCCTTAAGCCAAGCCCGGAACCCCTGGGTCATATGAGGAAGGGTGGATTTTGTAGACTCCACCCTGTCATTGTTTTTTTTCCCACCCCCCGCCCAAGCCTCGATATTGGATCTGTAATTAGTGATGCAATAACAATATGTTCCATTTGCCATTTTATATGCGTTTTCAAAAATGCTTTCCTTGTTCTCGCAATTGATTTTTATGAAAATGCCTTTGGCATAGGCAGTACAGATACTACGAACTTCCTGATTATATAGATAAGGAAGCAGTCGAGGTGAGGTTAAAGAACTTGCCAAAGTTCCTTCAACAAGTCTAAGACGGATGTGGGACTGGAGCCAGATTTCATGGTGTCAAGGTGTGTGGTTTTCCTATGTCCATTGCATGCGTAACAATTGCGGTTACGTACAAGATTTCATTTGCTCCTGTGATGATCTTACAAGATGGGGTGAGCAGAGATTATCATCCTCATCTTCCACATCAGAGAGAAGAAACTCAGAGAGGGTGAGTATCACGGTAATATGGGGATAAACCAAAGAGGAAGGATTTGACCCTGAGGCTCCAAGTTTGCTGTTGTTGGTGACACAGTCCAAGATCTGGCTGCTGATTAGCGTCTGACACCAACACTCTTTCAGTGGCCTTGGACAAAAACTTAGACTCATCCTTGGCTCCTTTTTTTCCCTTTACCCCATATTTGAGCTATCAGTAAAATTTACTGATTCTATCTCCAAAATATTAATATATTCCAAATCAACCATTTCTCATTTACCTCCACCTCTGTTATCCTGGTCTAAGCCTTCATTATTTCTCGCTTGCATGGCTGCAATAACGTCCCGTGTGGCTATTCGCCAAAGATGGTCCCCAGTGAACCAGTTCTCCCTGCAGTCATATGCCTTCATGTGGTTCTACAACATTGCAGTGTCTCATTTTAGCCAGTAGAATGTGGAGGATGTGATGCCGTGCATTGTTGACCTCGATCCTTTTGATCAAGAAGGATTTTATACTTCCGAGAGCCCTGAACAACTTGTATGAAGTCCAGCTACTCTCCTGGAGATACTAAGAGACCATGTGGAAAGACCATGTGAGGAGGGAAAGGCTCTGAGACTTCATGGAGTGAAAGAGAGGCCCAATTGTCAGTGTCCCAGCAGAACCCAACCTTTTTACTGTCCCCACAAAGGTGCTGTGAGCATCATGAACCTTTCATGCTTCACGTGAGTGAGCATCATGGACCTTTCAGCCAATTGTACCCTATATGACTGCAGCCTAAACTATTATCACGTGCAACAGAAGAACCTCCCAGCTGAGCCAAATTGACCAACAGAATCATGAGAAACAATAAAATGGTGGTTGTTTTAAGCCACTAAGTTTTGGGTTGGTTTCTTACATAGCAGTTGATAACTGAAACATCTCCCTGCTTCCAGATACAAAAGATTTTTTTTTCAAATCATGGCAAAATATACATAACGTAACATTCGCCATCTTAACTTTTTTTTTTTTTTTTTTTTAGAGACAGGGTCTCACTATGTTGCCCGGGCTGAAGTTCAGTGGCTATTCACAGCAGCTTAGTGCTATCATAGTGCACTGCAGCCAGGAACTCCTAGGCTGGAGCCACTCTCCTGCCGCAGCCTTCTGAGTAGTGGGGAACTACAGGCATACACCACTGTACCCAGATTCATTTTAACCATTTAAAATTTTTTTATTTTTAATTATAATGAGTAAATAATAGTTGTATATCTTCATCTTAAACCATTTTAAGTGTACAGTCCAGTAGTGTTAAGCAGATTCACATTATTGTACAGCCAACCTTCAGAACTCTTCTCACCTTGCAAATCTGAAATGCTATACCCATTAATCAGTAACTCCCCATTTCCTCCTCACCCCAGTCCTGGCAACCATCATTTTACTCTGCTTTCTGTGAGTTCGACTCTTCTAGATACCTCATATAAGTGGAATCCTACAGTGACTGGCTTATCTCATTTAGCATGGTGTCCTCAAGTTTCCTCCACGTTGTAGCATGTGTCAGGATTTCCTTCCTTTTTAAGGTAGGTAAAATGTTCCATTGCATGGATATACCACATTTTGTTTATCCCTTCATCCTTGCTGGACACTTGGGTTGTTCCAAATTTTGGCTATTGTGAGTAATGCTGCTGTAAACATGGGTGTGCAAATATCTCAAGATTTCATTTTCAATTCTTCAAGGTAGATACCCAGAAGTGAAATTGCTGGATAATATAGTAATTCTATTTTTAATTTTCTCAGGAACCACCATACACAGACGACTTTAACATACAAATCTGGTCACTACTTTGCTAAGAATAATATCCAAGATCCCTACATGGGTCTGATATAACCTGGCCCATGGCTACCTCAGCAATTTCACTTCCTGCCATTCTTCCCTCTCCCTCTGCTTTAGCCATTTTTGACATCTTGCTGTTCCTTGTCACCCCAAGCATGACTCTGCCTCAGGGATTTTTTACTTGCCAAAAATTCTCTCCCTGTTATTAACATGACTGGTGTCTTCACTTCATTCAGGCTTTTGCTCAATTGTTCTTTCCTTCAGAAAGGCCCTCCTTGACCACTCGGTCTAAAATAGCACCCCCAGGCTGTGCGCAGTGGCTCACACCTGTAATCTCAGCACTTTGGGAGGCCAAAGTGGGAGGATCACTCGAGGCCAGGAGTTCAAGACCAGCCTGGGCAACATAGCGAGAGACTATCTGTATAAATGATTTAATATAAAAAAATAATGAAATAGCGCTCCCTATCATCTCTCTGCCCTTATTTATAATTTGTTCTCTTATCTGAACCTGAAAAATAGGGAGTTTATATTAATATTAACGGCACACACACACACACATATAGTACTAACTATGTGCCTGGCACTGTTCTAAAGTCTTTACGTATATGGACATACCTAATCTTAACAGCAACCCTATGGATTAAGTGATATTATTCTTATCCCCATTTTCAGATGAGAAAACTGAGACATCAAATGTTGAATCCTTCCCTAAAGTTCTGCAGCTGGTAATTGACAAGGGTGGGGTTTGAACCAAGGTAGTTGGGATCCAGAATCCACTATATTATAGTATTCTCGTTACAAATGCATATTATATGTGTCATGCATGTGTTGTTTATTGTCTGTCTCCCCAGCTGGGAATGAGACCCATGAGGGCAGGAACTTTTTGTTCGCTGCTCTCTAGGGCTTAGACGATGTCCGACGCATACTGTATTAGGTTTTCAATAGAAACCTGTTGAAGGAATGAATGGGTTCATTGGATATTGAAAAATCAAAGCTTCTCAGTTATTTCTCCCCATGAATTTGTTTGTGTTTGAAAAGAACAGAGCAGTAACATACAGTAGTTGCTCAATAATTGCTTATCCAATTGAATCCTTCGTGAGCTCCTTGTGTCTGTTTTCTTTCTGAATCCACCACAGCCCCTCGCTTGCTGCCGACTCTCAAACCTTTGCTGTTACTGTGGAAGAGAAGAAAGAATGTGATTTACCAAGTGAATTTAGCCCACTGTGTCGTGGCAGTGAGTAGGTGCGCTTGTTTTTGCAGAAGTAGCTGCAAGAAAACCGAGTGTGCAAATCCCAGGCCAAAGGCTACGTGGAAGGGAAACCATTTTCAGAATCTTTTATTTTTATCTTTTTGAATCACGCACATCGAAAGCATCACTTTTCATGGGATTCAGTGTCAGCTTGCACATTGTGTTAGAAAATACCCATGATTTCCCTCATCATTCTCCTCTTAAATAACTTCCATAATATAAAACACGTCTTCCCCTCTCAGCTTTTGGAAGAGCCAGGACTTCAGAGGACCACGCGGTGCCCTGCACAGAGAAGTCATGCCGTGAGCGAATGCTGAATTAATTAATTAGCTGTTCTCTTTAGAGACAGTTACCAGGAGCTCGAGCCCAGATTGGTCAGCTTTCTAATTAGGCTCCAGCTGTGGCCCAACGTATTATTTTTTCTCTCTAATTTCAAATATACTTAGGGGAGTCCTTCCAGACAGATACCTTTCTACCAGATTATCATCGAAATGCAGGTCAGAAGTAAAGAAGACCAGTGTCTATTGAAGAGTGGCATCGAAGCCTTAAAAGGTACCCTGGTGGCCTTAAAGACTTAACGCAGCTTTTTAAATTGGCTAATTTATACACTAGGGCGCTCCGGCTCACCCTGGCGCACTGGATCACATTATACAGAAAAGTAGAGGGAACACACATATGATAGGCAATGGCTGGGCTCCGTTATGACCTTATTTTCACTGATAAAGACAAATCTCACAATTCACTGGCAGCAATGTCAGTCTTTTATCTTGCCCCGGACTCATGAGAATGCAAGTCACATCCACCGAGCCTGCTCCGTGCGTGACAAGGCAACTCGGGCAGCCAGTCGTCACAAAGGTGATCCATTCATTTGCATCGAGAAATCCTGCTGGTTAAAAAGCAATAGAAGTGTTTGGGCTCCCCCCCCCCCCCCCCCGCTCTATAAAAAGTGGCTCACTCTGGTGAAATATACGCCTTCACTCATCTCGCAGAGCTGCCGTCAAAAATAACACTTGGCAGTGCGAAGTGGGACTTTTGCTTGAGGAACTGATGTGTATATATAATATTTGTACATTTCTTAGATGGCCATGGACGCTTGTCAATGCTTTCGTGTTCCAAAGACTTGTACGGATAAAATTTACGGTGGTGTGGGTCTCCATTTTTAAAGCGTGTGAGAGGATTTGTAAAGTGTGAGATTGCAGAGTGAGGCAATAAGGAAAACAAGGGGACTGGAGCAGCAGAGTGGTGACATTAAGTGAAGCGTTTAGTTTGGCTCACACGCCAGTCGTGAGAAACACGGAGCTTCCCTTCCCCCGGGCTTCCTGCCTACTCTAGCCCCATCTCAGAGTCCTGGATGCCCACCTCTGTTTTTGACCTTTGCCTTGTTCTTTGAGCCCTGACTTTGACCACAGAGGCCGGGTGAGGGCCAAGCAACCCAGGCAGGGCCTTGGAACACTAAACAGATTCCAGAAGACCTGAAGTTGCCCAAGGAAATGGAGAAACAGCATAGGGTGGGCGCAGAGTGTCCCCCCGACCTCTCTTGCTGCGGGCTGGTTTCCCCCTGCTGGGGTATAAATCCCAGGGAGCCTAGATGTTTATTTTCAAAGCAGGTGCTGCATCTTCCTTTCTGCTTTGTGCTAAGTACAACGTTGGCACTGGATAAATGTTAATAACAGCAGCCGTGACGATGGTGGCAATATTAATGTGGTAACCACACCCCTGTACGCCAAGGCAGTTTAAGAGACTTAACCATTTCTTGTGATTGACATCAATATCCCCGGGGGTAGGGTTCCTCGTCCGGCAGACTCTGCCCCTTAGTGCTTTCCCTGTTCTCCCACCTGCTTAGAAAGGCCGTGGCAGGTAGGCAAGGGGTCCCAGAGACCAGGGCTTCCTGCATATTCATCTTCAGAACAGTCACTCCGAGAGCAAGCACGTGCTCCCACGCGTCTTGTCTGCCAATCAGACCCCTCTGTCCACTGAGACCCTTCAAAGAAATGATAATGATACCTTCGTTTTAATTATTCTCTCTCTCTCTCTTTTTGTTCCCACTTCGGGATTGCGTCTTTTAAATAAGCGACACCAGAGTTTCTTCCTTCCCATCTTGCTCATAATCAAGGACAGTGGCAGGGGCGGGGGGTGGTGGTGGCAGGTAGTCTTTGGTCCGATTTCCTTATTTAATGACACTGATCTTGGCTCAAAACAGGACCCACTGAAGTACAGGAAAGATACATATTTTCTATTTCAGCGAGAGTTTTGGAGAATGACATAGCTGTGAGACGGCCGGTCTGAGCACCAGACCTAATTAAGCTTGCCCTGCGCTGGAGGATGGGGCCCCCAGCCGTGGCAGGAGAGAGCCCTGCGTCCTCAGGACTGGCGTCTTGCCATAGGGAGCAGTCATCATGGTGGGAAGTCAGAGTTGGGATGTCAGCTCCAGGAAACGTCCCAAGGAGCTGCAGTGGTGGCTCTCCCTAAAGGCGAATGGTCTACTTGATCTTCCCTGCCACCACAGCACCTGGCTTGAGCATGCTTAGAAGGACAGTCATCATCCAATTTCCCTCCTCCTGCTCTTCCTTCTAGATTCTGCTCTAGCATTGCCTTGTTGGGGTACTGCCACTCTCTGCTTCCTAGAGTCCACGTAATTCAGTGGTAAGAGAATATGAGCATTGGAGGCCAAGACCTTGGTTGAATCCCAGCTTGGCCAATTGCTGGTGATACAGTCTTGGGAAACTGACTTACCCTTTGAGCTCCAGGGTCCTCTTCTATAAAAGGGGGATCATGATGTCTATTTGGCAGCGTGGGTGAGAAGGATGCACATGGTAATGAATGCTAAGTGTAGAATGCCTCCTGGCACGGGTAGGTTCTCCATTAATGTTTGCTGACCCTTTCCTTTGTAGGATATGTGTGAGTGAGTACTTGGAAGGATGGGAAGATAATCTGAAGGGCTCAATAATAAAGACAGTAATTCCTGACAACAGCAAACACACACACACACACACACACACACACACACACAATGTCTGTCCTGTCCTCTCTGTCTGTCCCCACACGTCCTTCCCCCATGATCCTTTTCCATTGCCTTCTGCTCCTTAAAGTTTAGCCTGGTTATTTTCAGCCTACATCGATTCTTGCAAATTCTTTTGTACTTATTGCTTCCACCACACAACCTAACACTTCATTATGAACCCTCACGGTTTTTACACGAAGATCTTCTCTCTCCGATGAGGCAAGCTCCTTGGGAAGGGACTAAGCGTGATTCTTTTTCCTATGTCCTTTGCAGCATCCAGCACAGTGCCAGGCATGCAGTAGATGTTTAATAATTGATCGTTAAGTGTAGCGCCATTGCAGGTCCTACCTGAGGGCGGAGACTGTCTTCTATTTGTTTTTCGCCTCTCCACAGCAGTTCACGCAGTGCTAAGCATGTAGGCACTCATAGGTTCGCAGTAAACATTTGTCAGATGAAAATTACCTTTTGTTGTTAGTCATCGAGGTGAAAAGTATACAAGAGACCTGGGCAGCAAACACTGAGCCTGTAACAGGTTCTGAAGTGTCTGGGAATTGGGGAAGGCATATCTTCCTTTATGGCAGTTTGTTAATCATGTCCTGTAGGGCAGAAAGAACATCGCAGAGGGAGCTTGGAGACTTGGCTTCTGGTCTACACTGGGACACTTTATCTGATACTGCCTCCCAGGCCAGGTCTAGAACCAGGTGGCCCTGTGGCTTTTGGTAAAAAAAAAAGCCAAGTTCCCTCTTGAGAGCCCATTGGAAATTTGTCACCTCTCAGTAAATTTTGTTAACAGCTCCTGGTTTCTTCTGATAGGTTTGATCTTGGCCCATAACCCTTAAGTAGACAAAACTTCCAAGGGAACTGATTTTCACTGGACCGGAAGTCAGTCGTGCTGCCGCAAGAATACGAAGTAAGGCCTTGGGAGGGAAAGGTGGTTCATTTTCGATTATCCACAGGTTCGAGGCAGCAGGGGGCGCTGCTCATTGTGGAGGCACCCTGAGAAGGTGACCCCCTGGTCCCCTAAGCATGACCAGGAAATGCTGGGTCCCCCTCAGCGATGCTTTCTGCATGTGTGACAGCTCTGGCTCCATCCCCTTCTGGGCCCCTGGCTGAGGGAGCCCCCATGACCAGTGGCCAACATGTTCTCTGACCTTGAGGACTCAGTTCTGCAGGCCTTGGTGCCACTGTGTGTCCACTTAACACAGCAGATGCTGCAGGAACCACGAGAGGCAGCCTTGCAGGCTGGGTTTTAGAAAACTAAAAAGCCAGCAAAGGCGCAGCCCCAATCCTGACCTTGAGCTAGCTCCATGCTGTTCTGGTGGCAACACACAGGGGTGGTCTTAACATGCAGAACGAAGGGTCAGGGTAAGTCCGGCGCTGCTGTTGTTCCACACAGCCTTGTTTCTCGTACACCCGGCCTGATTTCTCCCAGCCTCCCATTGCACTACCCCAGCAGGGAAGGGCCAGATCCTTCCCAGCCGAGCTAGATGACAATTCCGGGGCGGCCATGGAGCTGTCCTGGAGGGGGAACTCCGAGTGCGCAGTCTGCACACTGTCATTAATTCACAAAGCGCTCTCTGTGAGGGAGGCGGACGAGCCGCATTATTATCATCATCCATCACCCAACAGTGAAGAAACTGAGGCAGCTGAGGGAGAGGAGGAACGGGAGACGGAGGTGGACACAGGCAGGCTGGGCCTGGCTCCCTCTGCCCAGGGCTTGGAGGGAAGAGTTGAAGGCGATGACAGTGTGACCCGCCGGCCTGCGGGGGCTGCACTTCAAATCAGGCACCGCCCCCCCCCACACCGCCGTTTTCTTTTTGGGTCCCTAAATCGAATACATTTTGATTCCATTTGGATGTTCTGGGGTAGTGGAAGGGAACAGGTTTAAAAGAGGTCAGCTCCATTACTCAGCGTTATTAATGATGTTGTCGGCCGTTAAAATCCCAAAAAACTAGGAAATTAATAAATTTTACATATTGAAAAATCACAGATGGATCAAGCAAATGAATAAATTCTTAAAAGTATTTAATAGCCGTTAAGAGGACAGAATGATAAATTCAATATTGAAAACCAATATCAGATTCACAATTACAAGCCATTTATCATAACCAACCGCATGGACAGCGTCTCACTGCGGGGAGCACAGTGTGATTCACAAGCAGAGACCCGGAACAAGTCCATATGAAATGCGAAATAAATCTGCTTTACATATTGGAAACTTACTTCCATTTCCTATCTTTATTGCCAACAATAATGTTAGCTTTCAAGAACAAATTGTTACGCATTAAACCTATGCATAATGAGCCCAACTGAGTCAAAAACTTCCCTAAAAAGAGCTTTAAATTATTCCAAATTGGGTTATTAGCTTAACTCTGATTCCTCTGAGAGGGCTCAGCAGTCTCAGTGTAAATTTCAGCATTTAACCAGACAGTTTCCCAGGTTGGGCCCCAAAGTTCTGAATTTGTTCTTTCTTCTCCTTCCTCCCGACTTTTCCCGAAGAATTAGCACGGTCAGGCTAAAGAGCAAACATAATAACATTTAACAAATGTGTTAACTTAACAAATTGCAAGAACATTGCAATTTATATTTTCGATTTTTAAGATGAATTATTCTCCTTTCTTTGAACACATGAGTGACTACGAGTAAATGGAATGATTTGAATTTGGACCCTTTTGTGTGACTGCCAAGGAACCAGCTCAATCAATGTTTTGATCTCCAGACAGCCGAGGATCAAGGGCAGGGAGGTGATTTTGTTGTTATGTCTCTGGGCCCGCTGACCACCCAGGCTGATCCACGGACGTAACTGTAATCAAGACACAGGATGGATTTTTTTTTTTTTACCATATTTTTTCCTGATTTCAAGAATGAGATGCTCAAGTGTAGAAAATTTGGAATGTGTAGGGGAAAAGAATCGCCTCTAACCCCTTCACAGAGGCCACTGCTAATTACATTTTTAAATATTTCTTTTCCATTTTGTTTTTTGTTTTTTATCACGCATTTTTTCTTTACACAGTTGAGATTATATATTTCTATCCTATGCAATCATAATTTTAATGATTATATGATACACCATTGTTTTATAAGAAATCCGTTCCTAATGTTGAGTCCTTCGGTTGCTTCCAGCTTTTCTCTGTTTTAAATAGCATTGCAATCGCCATCTTCATGTGTGCATCTTTGGGTGATTTTCTGATGATTTCTTTAAGATTTTTTCTTAGAAATCTCATTGCTGGGTTAAAGAGTGTGAACATTTTTAGGCTTTTGATATATACTAAGGTTGAAAAGAATTTTATGTAAACCTATAATTCATGAATTTGTTTATTGTTTGTACAAAGAACAGCCACAACCTAGAGGTTAAGATCATGGGCTTTGGAATCAGACCAATTTGCATTCAAGTTCCAGGTCTACAAAGCCTAGCTGGGAAATATAACCACGCTGAGCCTCCAGTGCCTCATCTGTAAAATGGGCACAATGATACTTACATCTCAGGGTCATTGGGAAGATAAAATGCAACAATGCTTATCAGATGCTTAGCAAGGCACCCGCCTGTCACAGAGTCAATACTCCATAGCAGGCAGATACTACTGGTTTTTCTCCAATTTTTCTGACAAGGTATTATAAGGTATGTCCTTATGTATAGTATATACATAAAGGCATCATATAATCTTAAAACCTTTAAGCTTTAAAAATATTCTCCGTTATCTCCAGAATAAAATTCTACCTTGTTATCATTCAATGTCCTTTTGCATCACAGCGCGGCTCACCTTTCCAGCCTTTACCTCTCCCTTTCCCCCGCAGTTACATTTTGTTCCCTCTGCCCACGATGGTACCTTCAAGAGCGACCATATGCCTCCTATCGCTGCCCACGTCCCTCCCCTCTCTCTAGCCGGCCCTTTCCCTTCTTTTCACTGTTTGCCAAGTTCTACTCACCTGGGCTCGGCCCAGGTGTCCCCACGTCTGCCAAGCCTGATACCTGCGCAGGCAACACGGAGATGTCGTCCTCTGGGTTCTCACAGCCCCTCGTGCATACCTGGGTTGCAGCATTGCTTAATCTCACGTGGCCCAGTAGGTCGGCTGTGTTTCCGTCTCCTCAGCTACACTGGAAGTTCTGTAAAGGTCAATATCACATTTTGTTAATTCTTGTTTTCTTTTGTGCCTGGTACAATGCACGATACAATAGCAGGGCTCAGTGAAAGTTTTTTAAATGTAACATTGGTAGTAGGCTTGATCAAGAAAATCCATAAATGGCATTTAAAGGTAAATTGGATTTCAAATGGATTGAAAGCTGATTGGAACTTAATTTTGCCTTTGTCATAGGATCTTACATACAAATGCATTTTGTACAATTGTGAAATGTTTTCTAAGCCTTGAAATACTTAATGCTCTTTCTACAGCATTTGTAGGCAAATTATTGACATTTTAAAATGTGCAAGGAATTTCAGGGGACCCTGTATAAACATATATCAGAATATCTCATGGGAGACTACAATTTTTGTCCATGATGTAGGTGAGGACACTGAAGCCCAGGAAAGAGAGACCATTGAGTTACTGGAACCCTGAATTTGCTGTCTAAACTTAAGTAACATTATGGTTAAATCTGAAGTTTAAAACAATCTTTATACTGACTCTACACACCACTTAGCTAGCCTGGTAAAATACCTAGGTTGTGTTTAATTGACAAGCACTTGCTTTACCATTATTTTTGTCTGTTTGACTCAGTGTTGCGTCTTCAGCACCTAGAACAGTGCTTGGCACATCATAGGCACTCAATCAATATTTGCCAAATGGCGCAATGAATCAGCAATCACATTTGGTATGACCCAATCTGCACCTACTTGGAGTTGTTTAGTTCAACTTGACAAATCTTTATAGAGTGTTTCCTACGTTGCAGACACATTGCCAAGGAGCTGAGGGTACGAAGATGAATAGCATATGGCCCCTGTCTTTATGATGCTCAAAGCTTAGTGTGGGAAGCAGACACAGATAAATGCAGTATGCTGCGCTTTGTGATAAATGAGGCCTGTGGACATGGTACCAGGAAACCCAGAGGAAGGGTGTTTGGTCCAACCCGGGAGCTTTAAGGAAGACTTCCTAGAGGAGAATATTCCTGAGCTTAGTCTTGCAGGATGGGTAAGAGTTAGGTTGAAGAAAGACAGAAGGGCATTCTGAGCAGAGAAGTTGTCACTAGCAAAGACAAAGGTATGACATATCGTTCCTTAACTCATCCAATGATGATTCTCTGATGGCCTCTTATAACCAGCTGTGCTTCTAGGTGCTGGATATATCATGGTAAACAAAGCGAAGTCCCTTCCCTCTCGGAGCTTGTGTTCTAGTGGACGGTGAGAGGGCCCACAAGCCTTTCGGCATTGCTGGAGGCCAAAGTGGAGAGGCCAAAGAAGAGGGGGGCAGTTTATTTTATGTGTGAGAGTTGAGCTGATACCCTACCTGCTTCCACAGAGGATTTGGGGCACTTATCAAAAGCTAAGGCTTTGCCAAATCAAGCTACCGCTGGGCAGGAGTCCTAAACCCCTCCCCGAGGGGGAGATTCTTCTGCTTCCCCTAAGTCTCTTGGTCACTACAGGGAAACTGCTAACAGGGAGAGGCTGCTCCTGGGTGCTGCCTGCTCTTAGAAATCCCCTTGAGTTGACTGAGAGATTTGGGTTGTGAATTAAAGCAGTGAGCAGAGAGCCTGGCACATAGTAAGAACTTCATAAATGTTTGTTGAATGGCAACATGTGTTATTGGGTAACCATGAGGGTGATGACTTTTTCTTTAAAACAGAGGTCTGGCTAATCCCTTTGACCTTTGATGAGTCTAAGAATGAATGGCATTATGAGCTTCCTGGAAAATAAGATGGCTTCTACTCCAACACCCTGCTCAACTCAAGTCCAGAGATAAAGAGCTGCAAGTAAAATCCATATGCTTTTATTTCCGAGTCCATCCATCCATCCATCCATCCATCATTGCACCAGGCACCATGCAAGACACCAGAGATATTGAAATGACTGCGGAATTCACCGTCCAGTGGGAGCAAGCAGATCTGTAAACAGATAATTAAACTACAGTGAGAAAAAGTGCTAATTGAAGTAGGTAAACAGGTACAGTGCGGGGGCCAAGGAAGGCCTGATCAATGAGCAGAGTTTTAAAGGATGAGACTGGAGTTCGCCAAGCTCGAAAGAGGATGGGAAAGGTATTGGGCTCTGAGGATAGCAGAAGTAAAATCAGGGGGCCCAGAACACTATGGAGACTTGAGGATGTGCAGGTAAACTGGCGTGGTTACCAGGTAGGATTTAAAGGTTGGCAGATTATTGAAGATGAGGAGAAGAAGGGAAAGTATTTAGAGGTATAATTTTTCCAATTATCTGTTGCAAAGAAAATGAGAACATTATCCAAGAAGCATGACTATACAGACTTCAGTCAGAAGGCTACTGTCCACCTAATGGTTATATGATCATTATTATTCCTTTGGCAGCATTCATGTACATTTGCTTTGGACCTCAAATCAAAGCAAATCAGAATATGGCAAAGGTGAGTCAGGGAGAAGAGTTATTTGATGGAGAATGCGTTTGCTGTCTTTTGTGGGTAAGCAGTTTCTACCCTGCTGGGCTACAGCCTGCTGTGGCATAAGGACTGTTTCCAGCGATTTAACTTTGGCCCCTAACAAACCACATTTTGTAATTACTTATTAGCCAAAGAGCATCATTAATACATAACTGCGACTTATGTAAAATCAACACATATGGAGATGTCAAATTTATTCATTGATTTCTAGAACCTCAAATCTTCCAAGGACTTTCACGAATCCCCATGATGCCTCTGAAAGCTGCGTTTTGCATCAGATCCTCTTATTTCTGTAAAAAAGATTCAGAAATTGATGTTACTTGCTTCTAGTCCACGAGGCAGAGTTTCTTTCTTGGACGAATTGGTCTTGGACAAAGTATAGCACAGAACTCGCTTCCAGATCATTGTGTGTCTGCGGGAGGATTGAGGGCTCAAGACAGCGTGAGTTTCACAGGGACAAGTTTGGCCCCCTTTCCTGGGAAACATGGAGGAAGGAGACCAAGAGACCCAATCCAGGTTTGCCTGGATGCAAGGAAGTTCAGTGTCTAAATGCCACATTTTCTGGGACTGTGTAATAATCTATGTTATAATAGTGGAGCATCATAATAAATAATAGTGTAAAAATGTCATGATGGTAACCTATAATTTAAATAAATTCCATGAAAACATAGAACAGAGAAATCTCCGGCACTGGTTTCTGAGAATGAGTCACAAACTCAATTCTCAATTCAAAGCAATTGGCACTTCTGACGTTTATACACAAGCAGATCCCCACCACTCTCATTAAATATTCAATCCATATTCAAAGTTATTAAATATTGAACACGATTTAATAAATACAACCAAGTTAATCAAGACTTCGATTGGTAGTTGTGGGTTCATAAAAAGCTTATGAGAAGAGTCTTTCCACTTGGGTTTTATTTTGATCCTCCACTTCCCTCCCCCACTTTTCAAAGAGGGCAGGAATCACATTGTATGTGCATGGGGGGGCATTTTGGGCTGTGTTGGTGTACTGCGGGTGTGTTGGGTTATCACCGGAGTTCCGGCCTCCTCCCGCCCACCCCTCATCCAGGCTGAAGCTGCAGAGGGTGCAAATGGGCCGAATGTGGTCACACAGCTAACAAGTGGGGGAGATGAGGATTTGAACTCAGCATCTGCTTCCAGGGCCCCTGTTCTCAGTCACCTCACTCTGTGGCTCTTTTTACTGTCTCTTGCCCCAGTTAGAGTGGAAGCTTTTTTTATTCCCCCTGGTAAGATCCACTAGGTATGTAAGCTTTTTGAGAGCAGGATTATTTATAGCTCAGAATAGTGGATTTTTGTCACAGATTATGCCCTTAGATGAGTACCCTGGTCTTAGATGTTATATCTTCCAAAATAAACGTGTTGCAGCTGAGTTGAACGTGTACACAGCGGTGGGTCGTGCAAGACAGCGCCTCCCGTAGTAGGTACTCAGGGACTGGCCGATGAATGACGGATCACGGCCTCTGACGTGACCCTGAGCCAACCTCAAAGATGTTTGCTAAAAGTGTTTCTGGCTCTGCTGGGACATGTGTCCTTGGAGCCCTGCCATCCGGGTGGGGAAGGTGCAACTTTATAGATCTGTGTGGCTTTTTAGAGTATGGCAGAAAACCAGGCAATCAGTGGAGGGGGCCAGTCGTCCCCAGACAGACAATTCACACCTGGCAGTGTCCTATGCATTGCTCCTTGAGATGGGGCAGAAGGGTTATTCAGGAAGACCGGTCCCAAACCGGACAGAACTGGAGTTTGAGACTTATTAGCGGATGGCTACCACATAGAGGGAGGGTGGGGGCATGGTGGAAGTTGGAATTCAAAATTCAAAAGGGAAAGTGAAGATGAGGGAAAGATATGCAAAAACCTCCCTTGTGCAATATTAATTGCTAACAGCTGTGAACTGCTGCCACCTGCCAGGAACTGGGCTTCGGTGCATTATTTGGTGCAATCCTCATGTGGTTCACAGTACTGTTATCATTCCCATTTCACTGATAGGGAAACTGAGGTCAAGTGATACCCATAGACTTTAGCATCTTGGAGCTGGAGAAACCCTTAGAGGACATCTAATTCAGCCTCTTCATAGGCAGGTGAGGAGACTGAGTGCCTGAGAGGGGCGGTGACTCACCAAGGTCACACAGCTGGTTAACAGAAACCCTCAAGACTCACCAGGAGGGCAAGGACTAGAGGGAGGCAGGGAGACCCGAGGTGCAGAATTTAAGGAGGCACTCATTCTCAGGTGCGGACCTGCACCTGCGAGACCCTGGAGTGAGCACCCCTAGGTGCCTCATTTGCCTCGCCCTAGTCATGGCCTTCTGGTTTTGTGGTATGAACCCTAGAGGCTCAGGCAGGGTTCTGTTTGTTTGGTTTGATATCTCAAGGCGAGGAACTGATGGGAGATGTGTATGGAGTTTTGCCAACACCTCAATGCAGGTACCACAGAAGGGAAATAAACTCTGGCCCCGGTAATTAGGGGTGAAACTAGGAGAATCCTGATCATGTCTTAATAAAGCAGGGCCGCAGAGTGGGGTCCTTGGAAACGGAGACTCTGCATCTCTTCTCTGGGCCCCACTGGGCTGAAATGGGGACCTGCCCGGAAATGCTTCTAGGGGAGGGAGCGCGGCTGATGCAGGCCTGGGTGCTCAGACACGTACAGAAACGCACTGCGAAAGCCCCGGACATTGGGCCCGCTTTAGCCACGAAAATTCCTCCTGTGAGGTGTGTACGGCACCTTTTCCCAAGTCCCGGCCTTCCCTCTCCTGTTTTAACTCAAGAACAAAAGGAGACAAACCCCACGAGCAAAGTCCCCTGCATGCGGGAGTCGGCCCGCATTTCCTAGAGAGGGGTGGGAGGTGGCGGGGAAGGGGTTCCCTGCGCACTCCCGAGGGCCAGGTCTTCCTCCTTGCCCGGCCGGGCCCCATTAGGAGTGGCTAGGTGGCCCCAGGCGCTGTGGCAGGGGGAGGAGGCCTCCCCGCCGGGCCGGGGGCTCAGAAGCAGGGGCAGGCAGAGGTGGAAGGTGCGGACCGGCTTCGGCGCCGTCCACTTCCCGCATCAGCGGAGGAGCCCAGTCCCAAGCTGCGGGGAGCGGTGGGAGCCTAGACTTCGCCTCCGGAGTAGACCTCGGCCAGGCAAGTCCCCTGCTCTCTTCCCGCTGGGTCTCGGTTTCCTCATCTCACCAGGCGCGGCTCAGCCCAACTTGGGTCTTAACATTTTGAGTTCTTTGCTTCCTTGCCCTTTTCCCGCCCAGACGGCCCCTGTCTTGGGTTCCTGTCTCCAGCCCTGGCCCGGCCCTCCCGGCCGGTTAGGAGTTCGGCCTGGGGGTGCCCCTGGCCTCCTTCGAGCCCCCGGGATCCCCCACCCAAAGGTGGGAATAGGAGGAGGCGCAGAGTAGCCTTACTCTGCTCCCCCTGGAGGGAAAAGGGGAGTCAGAAAGGGAGAAAGAGGAGTAGAGGCGCGAAAGGGTTAAAGGAGGAGAAAATAGAAAAGAAAGAAAAGAAAAAGCAAAAGAGAAAAGAGGGAGCAGAGAGCGAAAGGTGGTGGTGGGGAGTGGGGAGGTGAGAAGAGACGCTGGAACGGCTCGAACCAGGGAAACAGGAATCCAAAGGAAAGCTGAAGAGACTGAACGATGGTAAAAGCCAGCGCGCGCCGGCAGGGTCTGAAAGGACCAAAGAGGGAGAAAGGGGGAAAGAGGCGTGTGCGTGGGAGAACAGAGGGAGGGAGCGGCGAGCAGGGAGGAGGGAGGCTGGGAGGGAAGCAGAGGGAGGGGCGGAGGGACAAGGGGGTGGGGGCTGGCTCGGCACAGCCGCCGCGGCTCCAGCCGCCAGCTCGCTCGCTCACTCGCTCTCGGTGCCGCCACCGCCGCCCGGCTCTGGGCTGCTCGCAGCTCCGGCTCCCGGCCCGGCTCCGGCGCGGCTCGGGCTCCGGAGGACGGCACCGCGCGACTGGCCGGCGGGGCCCTGGGCGGGCCGCGGAAGCAGGTAGGTGGCTGGGTGGGGACCGCGAGGACGCGGAGCCTCGGAGCGCCAGAGGCACAAGGGGACTGGGGTTGGGATTCCGGTCCTGGGGAGGGGATTCTGCAGCTCGGCTACTAACTTTGCATTCGCTCCGCGGGTCCCCGGCTGCCCTGCCCGGGTCCGGGCTGCGGAAGCCCAGTTTGGCGCGGGGGAAGCGGGGAATGCCGGCGCTCGCGGGAGCGCTTGGGGGTCCGGGCAGGACGTGGGGCGCCCGGCTGTGGGCAGGCGCAGGCCCTCTGGCCGCAGTCCGGACGCTGCGTCCGCGGCGCCTCCACGTGCGGGTAAGACCCCCACGGCAGCTGCGCGGCGCGGGGTCCCGGGGAGGGCACCTGCGCGACTCCTAGAGTCTGGAGACTCCTGCTCCGGAGCCGCCCGGGTTGGGCGGGCTGCACGCACTGCACTGGCGCCCTCCTCGCTGGGGTCGGGACTTAGAGCCTGCGGGGACGCGGGCAGGTTCCCGGCCGTGGCCCGCGGTGCGTCTCGCTGCCGCCAAGCCCCAGCCGGTGCCATGTGTGCTTTTGCTTTGAGGAGGAGTGAAACGGAACGTATACCCTTCATTTCTTTCTCCCGTTGCTCCGACTCTTCGGCGAAGTCGGGGACGCTGCACAGCCCTTGTAGGTTGACTTCCTGGACGTTCCTTTTGCCCTCGGCGGCGACCCTGCACCCAAAGTTAGAAGAGAAGCGAGTCGCTCCCGGTGCGCGCCTGGAGCGCGGTCGTGAAGTTCCCAACTTCTCGCCTGGCTGTGGGCGGTGGTGGAGGTGGGGAAATGGGTGGTGGTCGTGGCCCCTTGGAACTTCCCAGCGCATCCGGCGTCCTCTGGACTTGGTTTATTTTCCTAGTTTGCTAGGAAAAATGCGACTGAAAATGGGCAAAATCGTTCCTCGCGGGCGCCGAGGTCAGTGAGTGGGACGGAGCCCTCACCCCCCGGGAGCCCCGGAGCGCCAAGCCGCGGCGTGGCCATTCCCGGAGCCCCCGAGCCCCGCGGCTTTCTCCCGGACCTGGCTCCCGGGCTCCATCCCGCGGTGGCCGCCTCTCGGGATCGCTCCCCCGCAGCCCGCGCTGCGAGGCTAGTCTGACTCCCTCCCGGGTGGTCATGTTCTCTAGAAAAATATTGCAGAGTGGCTCCGCTTCAGGATCGCCCACTCTCCACCCTCCCAGAGCCGGGCGCATTGGAGGAGGCCTTTGGGATGGTTTGGGCTCCCGGCCATCCCGGCTCGATCTGGCGCGGGTGCCGGTGCCGGCGTCGGGCCCCTCCCGCGCCCTGCCGGGGGACGGGATTCGTGCCCGGGCCAGGTGGCGGCGCGCGGCGGCCGGCGGGGCAGTCGGTGCCTGCCGAGGGCGCGGTTCCGCCCGCTGCCACAGTCCGGGAGGACTCGCCGGCCCGCGCGGCCCTCGGAGCCAGCGGGGCCCCGGCCTCCCTCTTTGTTGGAGTGCAGTGGGGAGTCTCTTGAGAGGTTTAGTGCAGGTTTAGTGGGAGCAAAAGCGGGGGGCTTTGAGGAGAGGGTCTTTGGGTCTTTGCTCCCGGCAGATTGGGCGGGGTGTCCCGAGGGCGTTGAACAGCCCATCCGCAGCACACAGTTCCGCGCTCCCTCCGATCTTCCTTGGGGCTCGCCGCGCGCCGCCTCTCTCCGTTTTTCACTTATTGTTTAAGCTGCTAGAAATTCAAAGTCCACGACTCTGCATCCCCACCTCTTCCTATCTTACAGATCAGCAAACTGAGGCCCAGAGAAGCGAAAAGGACTTGCTTAGAGCTGGTTAAGGGTCAGAGGGAAGGCAAACCAGGTCGCCTGACTCCGAGGTCAGGGCCTTTGCTAATATTCCACACTGACTATACCGCTTTCTTAGCACAGGGCAGGGGTCCCAGTCGGGTCACTGCACACCCTGGACAGGCTTGAGGGCTGGGTGGGTATGAGTGAGGTTAGAGGCAGAGGACCTGTCCCTGGATTTTCTTGTTAGGTGCTGTGCTGGGATCATCTCCTGAGGATAAATCACTAATGTGCCAGTTTGTTCTGTGCCTGCACCAGGGTCTGGGGGTAAATGAAGCCTACAAACAGGGCTCGGCCCTTACCATGTAGTTCACAGGGAGAGGGCAGCCGTCGTTTTGTAGTCTAGGAAGTGATTGCATGTAGGGATTGCAGGTGAAATCGCTTCTGGAGAAGGCGAGATTTGGAACTGAATCCTGGGTAGATTTCTAGTTGGGGGGAGGTTTGTGGGACACAGGGCTTGAGTCCTAAGAGTGAGGCAGGAAAGCTCAGGACCAGCTAAGAGCCTGGTCAAAGGACAGCACAGCCAGGGCCAGTGAGCCCTTGGCGCCGAGTGAGAAGCACCAGGGCAGCTGGAAGAGCTGCTGGTGGCTTAAGTCAGAGCCTGGCCCCAGAGGTCTGCTGGTCCCAGATCTAGGGTGAGCAATTGCTGGACAGTCAGTCCCCCGTGAGCCAAGGATTGTGCTGCCAGCTGGGAGATATTCTGGGTTTTGCTTCTTTTTCCTTTCTCATCGTTCCCGGGGGTTTTAATCGTTTATTTGCCCCTTCCCAACTGTAATTTTTAGAATTTAGATGCTTGAGTGTTCTGGTCTTATGATGGGCAGGAACATTTAGTCAACAAACAGTTCTTGAGCTCCTACTTTATGCTAGGCGCTGGTGTGGGCCCTGGGGATACAGCAGTGAGTCAGACAGCAGTGAATCCCATACCTCATGATGCTGACGTTCTAGGCTCTGTCCTCCTCAGGCTTAAAGTCGGGTTGTGGAGTGGAGGCAAATGCAAAAGATGTCTGAAGAAGTGCTGATGTGGGACAACGTAACGGAGAATTCCGAACCTTCCCTCTAGTGGTTCAAGGCCCCGACGTGAAAGGTTCGAAGCTGTTGGCGATGAGACTTGGAGATTTCATGGGCCTCCATGACCCCAGCTCCTGGTTGCCAGGGGTAACTCAGAGGCAGCTGCGTTGATGACCTTAGATATGGCATTGAAGAACTGCCGTGCAGAGCTTTTGCTCATCGGAGTATGGCAGGAGGGAGCTGGTGAGTGTTGGCAACTGTGATCTTGCTGGGTATCCATAGAGACTGGTGCCAGATAACCACATGCCTCTTAAATTTCAGCATGCACAGCTGCCTGGGGAGCTCTGGAGCCCCATTGTACAGATGGGTAAAGGGAGCCCTGAATCTGCAGATGGGGACAGCTATACAGTGAGAGGGGCCCAGGCTGTATAGCATCTCGGTGTCCCCGATAGCCGTTTCAATTTAAAATGCTGCTTGTTTCTTCCTGTTTTGTAGACTAGTGGTTCTTAGACTTCAGTGTGGAGGGACTGGGCCCCACCCTCCAAGTTTCTGATTCAGTGGGTCTAGAGTTGAGTCCAGTAATTTGCATTTCTTATAAGTTCCCAGGTGATTCCAATGCTCTTGTTTTGGAGACCACAGTTTGAGAACCAGCGTGGTAGACAAGGGAAAGGGAATGATTTTCTTGAGATTATGCAATGGGGGAGCCTCAAACAAAGGCTGTGATTTAGCTCTAGGAACTCCTAGGACAACTCCCTTCTCCTTCCCCCCCAGGAGGCTATAGAATTAAAAGAATATTTTATCTTCATCAGCACACACAAGGAGAAAATACACTGCAATATAATTAGGGAATAAATAGGTGTCGTGTGTTGGATGTAGACTCCATGCCCCGTGGCTCTGTGGGGGTTTATGAAGCAGTGTTATAATTGAAAAGGCGTCATCCACTCTGAGAGCCCCTCATGAAACTTTCATGGCCTGGGTGGTCATTGTCCAAAAAGTCATGTCGTCTTCATTTGAAAGAAACAAAGAAAGGTAGAGATTGCTTCTCTTGCTAATAGGACTATCTGTGTTCCATCTGACAGTAACTATGCAATGTGTTCTTAGGGGAGAAGGAAAAGAATTGAAGAGCCAATATGAACAGAGAGGCACTAGAGGAAGTCCACATCACAGGTTTACAGATCCGTTTGTTGAGCGTTTCAAAATATTTTGAAACTCTGTCTGTCTGTCTTGCCTGTATTTCTGATGCGAAGCTGTATCTCAGCAGGAGGAGAGTTTGTGTTCCAGCTTAGCTGGTTGGGTAAATGAAATGTTAACAGCACACTTTATCCCCAGTGTGTTAATTAGACCCAGAAGAAAAGAACCATAAAAGAGTTGTTCTCCTAAATGCTGGCATTTTTCATCTGGATTCTATGTATCGATTATTTTATAGTTGAGAAGGAGCAAAAATCCATGTTTTTATAGCAAATAAAGCTGGCTGCAGTAATTATGCAGGCTCAACATGTCTGTTCTGGAGCAGGAAGTTGGAATTCAGCCTGACTCTCAAACATTTGGGGAAGATCTAATTGAGAAAGACATTTCAAAGAACAAATATTTAGGAATGTGGAGTTTCGCTATGGTCTCTGCGGGCCAAGGGCGAGTACCTTGCTCTTAGTTTGATCCTCAGTGGTGCAGGGACACCACAGGGAAGGACCTGCTGAGCAATGTTGAGACCACAGTCAAAATGTGAGGCTGCAGGTTGGAAATAATCAGTGCGGCTTAGTAAAGGGAAGAAGGATGCCCTCGGGGAATGTATCTCCCGTACCTGGTGAGCAAGGGGAGAATCAATTAATCAAATACAGATTGAACACTTACTGAACGCCCAGCGTTGGGATAGGCACAGGGAAGGCGGAAACCAGGACTTTCACTTGTTATATGTCTTCCATAATGGATAGCTCAGGTATCCATAGTGACAAAGCCCTTGATTGGAGTGGGAGTCGGGGCTGCAGGTAACAGACAGGAACGCAATTGGCCGAAACAATAAGGAACTAGCGTTTCCCATAAGGAGAGGTCTGCGCTGTGCCTGCCCCAAGGTTGGTGCTTTCAGGGGTTCAACAGCGTCCTCAAAGATCCAAATGCTGTTGATCCTTCCTGTTCTCAAGGTCACGAGATGGCCGCGACGGTTCCAGGCGTTATACCCTCACAATCACGTGCAGAGGCAGAAAAGGCAGGAGGCGAGCCTTTCCCAGAAGCCCCTCAGCAGATTTTCCCTTGTGTCTGATTGGCCAGAATTGTGAATCACGTGTCATGCCTAAACCAACCACAGGCAAGGGAAGGAGATTACCATAATTGGCCTAGAACAATCTTAATTTGTGTGTAGGGCCACAGAGGAACAAAATTAGAATGGTCTTGGAATGGTGAAAGGAACATTTAACAGTGCCTACTGTAGAGTTCAAGAGCTAGGTTTGAATTCTCTTTCTATTTCTTTTAAGCCCTGTGACCCTGGGCAAAGCATTTCACCTCTTGTGCCTCAGTTTACTTATCTGTACAATGGGGATTTATTAGGAAGATAAAGCTGAATTAGCTCAACATTTACACTTGATTGGTACAAGAGAAATAGGAGATTATTTGAAGACTGATCTCTGACTCAAAGAATTAATAATCTAGTGCAGGTGACATGTGATGACTAGACCATTTAAACCAGCGGTCCCCAACTTTTTGGCATCAGGGACCGGTTTCATGCAAGACAATTTTTCCATGGATGGGGTGTTTGGGGGGAGTGGTCAGGGGTAGAGCTCAGGCAGTGATACATGGCCCAGTTTTGAGAGCTGGTGCCATGGCCCGGGAGTTGGGGACCACAGACCTAGACTGTCAAATAATAAGAAAACAGAACCAGAGAGTAAATAATTATGACTTGTAGACCAAACATTATAGGAGGAGCATGATATCAACGGAAACCACAGTAGTTAGGGAGGGCTTCCTGGAGGAGGTGGTTCCTGGTAAATACTGGAACTCCAGCATTTAAGGACAAGCAGGTTATAAGCTCCTGCCCAACTTGCTTCCTCTTGCTTTTCTTTTCTCAGTGGTAAAATGGGACCATCAGGCCAAGATAAGATCTTATCTCTGTAATCACAGTAGCTTTGATAGTCAATGCAAATATGGTCAATACTGTCCAGCACGGTTCTGGGAGGCAAGCCACCAGGGGCTCCCTCGCCAGTCCTGGACTCCTGGTTTCCAGTCCCGGATGACTCATCAATCTCCACCTGTCAGACCACATTTCAGCGGATTAGATGTTATAGTATTTGGATGCTTGGCTGCCATCATGAAATCTATATGCCTAAAATGAAATCTAATATTTTCCTATCTCGCAAGCGATCTCCCTTTCTAGATTCTTCATTTTTGTTGTTGGCAGCACCATCTTCCCTGACGCTTGGGCTCAAAACCTTAGCAACACCTTTTGGTGTCCCCACTCCCTCCACGCTCTACTTCCAGTGTTCAAGCACTGACTTTCCTTCTGTCTTCATTGTTTTGTGGCTCTGTCCTCCCTTCTGACATGAGAGTCCTCTCGCTCAGATTCTTTCCACCTCCAGCTGGGTGATGGCGCTGCCTCCTGCTCTGCCATCCTCAGGGCACAGTGCATGGGTGTATATGGGACGTACGTCTCCAGGAGTAGTCCGCGGGGCTCTGTAAATAACACGGTTGTAAATTCTAGTGGTGATGAGGTGGCAACGAGTCCAGAATCCATGCCGCAAACCCATCATGTTGCTCTGGGAGCTAACTTCCAGCCTCCCACCTCTTTCCCCTTCAAGTCATACAAAAACATGGTTTTTATCAACTCATTACCTTACCTTTTCTCCATGGGACTCACTGGATGAAGCCCAAACTCCTCAACTCCTCAACTCCTCAACGTTTAAAGTCTCCGCAATCTGCCAGCCTCCTGCCCCCATCCTTACCTGCTGGGACGCCCCACCCTGGCCCCGTCAGCTGCAGGCTCTGGCTTTCCCTGTGTTTAACCCAATCCCGTTTCATTTAAGACCAGTGTTAGACCTGCATCCTCATTAGACCCTCCCTGACCGCTGGAGCCCACAGTGATCTGGAAGCATTGGTCTCTCTTCCGCTGAACTTTCGCAGCAGTTATTGCCTGCACCACAAATGTGGTACTTGATGATATGTGGCTGGTGTCATTGTTTAACATTTTGGTGATGTGTTCCTTGTCTTCCCAATTGGATGTAAGACCGCTGAGATCCAAGATGGGGTGGGGGTGTATTCTTCTTCGTATCCAGTGTTATGATCAATAAGCACATAGCACTTCAATGAGTATTTATTGAATTAATAAATCACAGGAATAGATTAATTACCTGAAAAATCAATTAAACTTTACTGCTTTTTTCTTGACCTCAATTGGGGGAAGGGACTAAATTTAATGAATTTCTGCTCTGTGCTGGACATCACTTTAGGTGATTTTTTAGGTACTATTTTAATTCAGCCTTGAAACAGACCTGTGAAGTTGAGATTCTTGTCATTTTACAGAGGAGGAGATGGGGGCTGGGAAGGGCTGGGTGCCCTGCTAAGCCCATTCAGCCCACGGGAGAGGAGTGGGGGGCGCGGTGGTATTCTTTCCTCCACGCTGTTTCCTGCATCTCCCTGAGGTTCGGCCACCCCCTGTGTGTCCTGATGTCCCAGGCTCTTTTCCCTCGTGCCCCACTGTGTTCCACTGCTGCACTGTGTCCCCGGGACTTTGGAATTATTCAGGAACCTCTAGATTCTCGCAGCGGACTGAGTTTTCTGGTGGAGCAATTGAGACATGTTATTTGGTGCAGAAAAGAGCAGGAGAGGACTCGATGTTAGTCCTGAGGTCTTCAGAAGGCTTTGGGTGACAGAGTGCAGGACACGGAGCCTCCTGGACGGCGGCTAGGAGGCGTGGATGGTACTGACCCAGGGAGAGATGAGGCATGGTACCGGAACAAGGACTGCCTTTGTTTTTGGGTGCATTTGTTTTCCAGTTTGTGTCTTACAATGACTTTGTAAAGCAGGTTACTGTCCTCAGAAACAGGGTCTCAGAGAGTTCAAGTGACTTTCCCCAAGTCACACCCCAAACCTGACGCCTGCCTTCCGATGGTGACCTTGAGTGACTGTGACAGGCTTGGCCTTCCAGAGGCCTGTGTGGGGCCACGTGAGGCAGCCGTGCTTCCCTGGGGTCGGGGCTTCATGGCATGACCTCAGGAGGGCTGTTCTGGAACTGATGCTGGGGTCAGGGTAGAGGGAACTTACCCCGTGCATCTAGGACCTATCTTTTCTCAGAGCAAAAATTATTTTAAGCTCACTCCTGTCCTTGGAACCTGCCCTTCCCCTGCCCGACCTGCCTGGTTTATCATCTAAGCTTAAAATAAATACAATAAATAAAAACACCCCAAAAGTTTTTTCCTGCAGAGGATGAGCAATAATCTACATTTGCAAATAAGTGGCATGCCAGTGCCATGAATATTAATTTGGAAAGGGAGTTTAAGGGCCTAAATACACTCAAAACCAACAATTTGGCATTTTGCAGCCTTTGTGGTTCACTCCAACAGTCATGACCTTATTATATTTTAAGGTCGCCCCTGCTCCCAGCAGGCCTCCCTCCCGCACCCCTGGAAGTTACCGGGTAGATGGAGGGTGTCTCAGGCTGTCAGGCCAGAGGTCCAGGGGTGATGGGCGAAGTCTCACCGTGGGGCTGGATCTGACCTTGTCCCGCCTCCCTGGCCAAGGCCCAGCCTTAGCTCCTCTCAGATCCCAGCATCAGCAGTGAGTCCCCAAGACCAGGGGACAGTTCTGGGAGACACCGTGAGGCACTGTCAGCCTCGGGCCCTTGTGCTATCAGGGAGCATGCAGGGTGGGAGAGGGAAGCAGCCTCGGAATGGCTTGTCCTGCCTCTCACAGGCAAATGAGGGAACTGTGACCGAGAGGGTGGGTGACTTGCCCACCGCAACACCGTGAGTTAATGGCAAGAAGCGAGAAAGCTTATTCACTCTTTGCTCTGAAAAGCACATTTCTTTTTGAGTGTGTGTGTGGGAGGGGGTGGGCAGAGTAGCATTTAAAGTTTGTATACTTTTGGGGGAAGAGTCATTCTTCTATTATGAACATTCGCCCAGAGACAGGCGGCAACTGAAAATCCAGTCTTGTATCTCATTTGGGTGGAAATGAGTGATTTCCTTCCTCCGCAGTAGATTTCCAAATTAGATTATATATAGACCAGAGTTAATGTGAGGTTGCATCGTAGAGCACCCTCCGGTAGGAGGGTGGTGATAGGGCAAAACGAGGAAGGGCTGGAGTGACCCGAGGAAGCTGGAAGGGAGAGGACCTCGGGGTGGAAAGTGAGGGTCGATGGTGATTTCTGTGTCCCGCTGTGTACGGAGAAGGCTTCGGGGAGGGCGCCGAGGGCTGGTGCAGCACTGTGGTGCCATCAGAAGTTGCTCTTTCCTGTTTATGGGGCGGGCTTGGGCATATCAGCTCATCTGGGGCCTCCCTTTCCTTGCCAGTAAATGTTGGGATGATCACTGTCACATCTTGAGATCGCTTTGTGAAGATTAAATGAGGATTTAATGTTCCTGCACTACGCCTGGCACAAAGTAGGTGTTCATCTAGATTTCTTTCTTTTCCAGGTAGATTTATTTGACTTGCTGCACTGGGTCAGTGCGGAGATGTGTGCATTTGTGTTTGTGTTTCTGCTTGTGTCTGTGTTGGCGTGTTTCTGTGTATGTCTGTGGGTGTCTGCTTTTACCCGTGTGTTTCTGAGCGTGGTGGTGTGGGCAGGGACGTGAGTCAGTCTGTGTGTCTTTGTGTGTAGGGCCGGATAGTGCGCTTTGTGTCTGAGCGGCCGTGTCTCTGTGTCGGTGTTTCCATGACTGCATGCCTGCTCTGTGTGTGTGTGTGTGTGTGTGTGTGTGTGTGTGTGTATGTGTTGCAGGGCTGGCACGACCAGAGATCTCAGGGGGGTCAGGAAGCTTCACAGTGCACAAAGAGCCCTGGACCCCGTCCCCTCTAAGGTCTCTAAGGTGCCTCTCCCCTCTGCGCCCCCTAAAAAACCTCTGGCAGTTTCCGGAGCCCTTCCTAATTGCCCTCTGTGCATTTTCCTCTACCTCCCTCTAGAGGCACCTCTGCGTGGCAGGCCCTGGTCCATTTGCATTCACGTTTGCATATCATTTGCATTGTCTAGATAGACTCCGCTTTCAGTTCTGCAGTTTTCAAGGTAAAATGCAGCTGCTCTTCTGGAAGGTCATTATATTAAGAATTTTTCTGCCTTTTCTTTACTTCTTTCTGGTCTAGACCTCCCTCCTGGGGTTGGGGGGCTGGGGCGGGATAGAAGGCTCAACCCCTCCTTCTAGTCCACCCCCCCCCACTGTCCCTGGGCCTCCAGCGTGGGGGATGCAGTGACAGTGTGCCGAGCAGAGGGCCTAGTTCAGGGGGTAGAGACCCTGGCCATGGGGGAACAGGTGGGGGAGAAGATAGCTCATCCATGTGTGGTGTGGCCAGATCCCAAGAGGGCAGGTCATAGCCAGGGAAAAGCACAACTTGTGCCTGTTGGCTGCTTCCTAAGCCCCCGAGACTTACCTCTGTACGGGGAAAGGAAGGGCCACCTTGCATGTTTCAGGACCTCTATAACCATCCCTGGCTGGGGAGGGGCCGTGGGGCCGGGCTGGCCTCACGGGAAACAAAGAGGCAAAGGACGTTTTTGCCTTTCACGCACCTAATACATAATTAATGATATTTCTGATGCCACAGAAGACACCAACCCCAAAAGATTCCCCAGGAAGGCTGTACCCAAAAAGTATTTTCCTTATGGGCCATGACATGCAGGACATTCCCTCTTTCGATGTGGATTTGAGTCCTGGCTCTGCCACTTATTGGATGCGACTTACCTAACTTTTCTGAGCACCTGTTTCCTTATCTATAAAAGGGAAATAATAACAGTACTTAATAATTGTACGTAGGGTTGCCGAGATAGAGGAGAGATAGGTAGAGATCAAATGAACAGTGCAGGTAACAGGCTCAGCTTAGTGCCCAGGACGCAGCAAACACTCAGTAAATGTTAGCACGGTCGGTCTGCACGGGCTTGTTAGGACACAGAGGTTCCATAGTATGTCTTTTATACATACTGTGGAAATTGTTACTCAGAAGCAGCTCAGACTGGTGACAGGCATCAGGCTTGAATCCCTCCCCTGCCTTTCAGGAAGTCCAGTTCTAGGGGAACTCGAGCTGCTTTTGCCTTCCCATGGGTGGAAACATTTGAAAGGCAGCCCAGGAAGCAGGAGAATCCTTGCGTGTGTCTCCAAGGATTCCGGTCCCTGCTCTCCCCTGTCCAGGGGTCAGCAGGCTCTTGTCTCCTCCTCAAAGTCAAGCGATTGTCTTCTCTTGTGCGTCCTTACTCTGAGCCAAGCGCTGCTGGGCACCCAGGCCATCCCCAGCTGAGCAGATCTTAGGTTCCCCAGAAAACAGAGCTTGAGGCAAAACTGTGCTGCTGCTTTATTGGGGGGTAGGGGGTAGCCTCAGGACAAGGGGAGGGAGAGGAAGAGGAGAGTGAGGTAAAGAAGGAGGAAATGCAAGTGCCAGGCTCAGCTTGGGAGAAAGAAAGCTGGCTGCTTAGTCATGAGGGATGCCTCCCCTTAGGCGAGTGGAACCGCTGTCACTCAGAACAGTTTGTTGAGGGTTGAAGGGAGGGAGCTTATCTGCTAGCTCTTTGGTCTCTCATCGGTCCAAGATTCCCACGGTGGGGCATTGACTCCCCTGCACTTCTGGTCGTATCCCCTGGCCCTTCTGGGAAGCCTCTGGGGGCAGGTGGGGCCGAGGAAATCCGGGAAGGCACATAAGTAGGGTCTGAGTCAGCTACTGTTAATCAATGAATTAACCCACTATGGGGCCAGGTGCTGGAGTCTGGGCCTTACCCTGCAGGAGAGGGGGGCCATCGGCAGTTCCTGAGCAGGTGAGGGACTGCTCTGTGCTCAGCAATGACAGGAGGTTTTTGGAGAGGATCCTTTCTCAGATGTGCATGTCTTTGTCCACAAAGCCAGATGTGAGCTGTTCCCAGAAGACCTGGCGTTCTTAACTCAGTTCAGGGGAATAGAAGAGGCTCACAGCTCACCACTGCCTGTGGAGTTTCATTCAGCCATGGAGGGCCTGGGTCCCCCATGACACCCATACAGGTCTTAGACAGGAGACTGTCCTTTCTGGGTGAGGTGTGATCATTCAGAACACTGAGTCAGAGACCAGAGTGTCTGGGTTTGAACTCCAGCTCTGCCATTTAAAGGCAGGTGACCTTGGGCGAGTGACTCAACCTCTGCTCATTCAACGAATATTTATTGAGCACCTGCTATGTGCCAGACTGTTCTAGCTGTTGGGGACGCAGCAGTGAACAGTACAAGACAGACAATCCCTTGCATTCTCATGGAGGAAGCCCCTATAAGCTTCCAGCCTTTCTCTGGAGCCATCTGTAGACTGGGGTGGGCAGATGTTTCTGGCTCAGTTCAGCCCTGGGCTGGGGTGGGGGTTGTGCACCCAGAAAACTGGGCTCCCAGTAGCGGGGACTTGGGGCCATGCCCTGCTAACCCTCTCCCGGCCGAGTGGCCGCCCAGCTCTCACCAGCAGGCGCTGAGAGTCCCTCCAGCAATTTGGATGCCATTATTTACTATTGCAGAGATTTTTGTGGCTGTAATTTATCGCCATTGCGAAGCCCCAGGACCTGAATCCCAGTAGCCTTCAGTACAGATATTGCATCTGATCAATCCTCCATTACTATGCAAATACATCCTATAGGATACTGATGTCTTTTCCTTTCAAACACTTAATACATAATTAATGATACTTCTAATGCCACAGTAGACACCAACCCAAAAAGCTTCCTGTTATAATTTATACCTACCCAGATAAAAGATTGGTTTATTGATTCACTTATCATTCAGGAGTGGGCCTCTCCCCACCCTCCCTGGGGATGGACAGCCTGCCCTCCAGACAGCCCTGGGCCCAGCAGGAGTTGGCCACGTGTGCGAGGGAGCCACGCGCCAGCGTCTTCATGGATTGTTTATTCGGTTCTCCCAAACCACCCTGGGCGGGAGGTCCTTTTGTTAACTCACTCTGCAGATGAGGAAACAGAGGCCAGAGAGGTGACTTAACTTGCCCAAGGTCATCCCTGGGCCCCTCTGCAGGCCAGTGGCATTTGCAGGATCATTTGAGAATTAGAGATAAAGGCACTGAAAACATGCTCGCTAATACCCTTATTTGGAGGTGAAGTGGTGAGACCATCAGTTTTGGGGGTATTGTTTTGGGCAGCCAGGTGGTCTTTTTCTTGGGGGGAGTGATTGGAAGGGGGCAAGGTGTTGGACCTCACTGTCACCAGGAGACACACCTTCTCTGGGCAGACTGGGCACCTTGAGAAGGAAAGCCCAGCCCAGGGTTCACCTGGAAGGTTCTTCATCCAGGCTTTCCTGAGCCTCTCCCATGGATCACGAGTAGCGCTCAGCTTAGGAGTGAAGCTAACACGGTCCCTGTGTGAGGCACCGTGTCCAGTGGAAATGGACAGACACAACGACCAGTGTTACAAGGTGTAATGGAGGTCAGTACACAGACACCAGACCCTGGCAGTGGGGGCGCCTGGACGGCGTTGCCATGGACAAGGGAAGGCTGTGCTGGGTGGGGGAGCGGAGTGTGACCCGTAGCAGGCACGTGAGGGGCCTGAGAGTGAGGACTGAGGTGAGTTTGGAGTGTGAGCTGGTGGGGACACCAATCTCGTTCTTCCTGGTGCTTGGGTGGGCTGCCCACTTGGCTGGGCTCCTCTGCCCCTTCCTTTCCCACAGGGAGGAAGGAAATGGATCGACTGGCAGAGCCTCCCCCCCAGCCCAGGGCACAAAGAGGAGCTGGAGGCTGAGTAGAGGCGGGAGGGGGCCACGGGTGCTTGCGGGCGATGGGAAGCTGCCTGCAGATAGCCACTGGGTCCGGGTAGGCGCGGAGGCTCATCAGGGACCCCTTCTGGGCCAGAGAACTAGAGTTCGAGCTGTTTTCCTTCCCTCCAGCGCAGCCCTTCCAGCCCCCCCGGAATCCCCAGAAGGCCTTGTCTTTCTTCCTTGTCCCATCCAGACCCGTCTGTGGCATTGGTGGCGTGGAATGGTACTGAGGGCAGGCCCGGCCTGTGCTCCCCGACTGAAGAGCCGCTCCTCGCTCGGGGGCCCCTGCCTTGCTCCCTGCCAGTCCACACTCCCTGCGGCGGGCAGAAGGACCCTTCGAAAGCGCAAACTGGACCATATCCCTGCCTGTCGGAAACCTTTTAACGGTTCCCCATTGCCCTGGGGATAGAGTCAAAACTCATTAGCACACGGTCAAGGCCCAGAGGCCGGGCCCCTCCTCCTCTCTCCGTAATCCACCTTGCGCTATATGCTTTGGTAGCACCAAGCCGCTTCCAGTCCTCCCTCCCCGAGAACACGCAGTGCTGCGTCATACCTCCCTGCCACTGCTCATGCTGTTTCCTGACTGCAGTGCCCTTCCCACCTTCCTGAGTCTCACCCACTTATATTCATCCTCCACAGTTCAGCCCAGACACTGCCTCCTCCAGGAAGTCCCCTCTGAGCTGCCCTCTCTCTGTTGGGCCAAGTGACTGGTCTTTCTATCCTCTGACGCTCTGTGCTCACTATAGTTTTATAACTTCAAAGCCACAGTAAGAGCCTCAGGGACCTGGTCAAAGAGGGACCCGGTACCCAGTGCTGCCCCTGGCATTCAGTGGGGGCTGAGGATCTGTTGTCATGCTGGACTGGGGTAGTCTTGGCCCTTGGTGTGAAACACTGATGGTTGCCCACGGCCCTTCCTGACCTGTGGGGAAGAGGGTGGACTTGTCAGCCAATTCTGGGAGTAGCCTATGAGATGCGGGAGACTGGGAGAGACCAGGTACTCAGTGCTCCGAGTACCTGGAGGATCTTGGGGGCTGTTGGGGCGAAGTGCTGCTTGGAGGCTGGAGAAATGAGGATGATCGTGGGCAACTGAGACCTCTGGGTGGGGAGTCAGTTTCCATTTTCCTTCCTGGTCATGTCTCTGGATTAGTTATGTATTTTGACATTTGAATTGCTTTAATCAGCCTCCTAATTCTTGTCCCCAACTTGATTTTTTTCCCCCCATGTGTAGTGAAAAGTATTTAAGAAGAGGAAAATCTTCAGAAAGTAGGAGTCTCTGAAATGGGTTTCAGGGAAACCGTGCGCTTCCTGCCCTGCTCTGTGCGGCACGGGGGTTGAGAGGGACATTCGTGCAGGGAGGGGCCCCTTGCTTCGTGGTTGCGGGGCGAGGACAGCGAATGACATCACTGGAGCTCGGAAGGTGGGAAGGGCAGAGAGGACCTGGTTCGGGGCCAGCAATTGCTCTGGGACTCCCCACTGGAGGCTCAGTGTCCTTCTGGGTAATTTCCATCTTTAATTTCTCAGTGTTTTATGAACAGGGAGTAAATCAGGATCCCGCACCGACGGCTTCATGTAAAGGATTAATAAACTGGAGATTTATGGGGCAGTGGCAGAGGAAGGCAGTAGAAATGGAGAATGAAATGAGACTTGGTTCCCAAGGGGCAGAGGCTGGCTCCAGGATCTTCCTTCCATCGTGGGTCATCTGCTGAGGGACCCTGCTGGGATCCTTGTCTTTTGGGACTTTGGTTCAGGGTTGGGTGGTTGGGCTGGGCCTGGGCCCTGGCCTGGGTTTTCTTCGTAGGAGTAAACCAGGCATGCCTGAGGCCAAGGGGTTGGAACTGTGCTGGGTCCATCCAGGTTGACGGCCTGATACCGAATCTTCAGAGTAGTGTATGTATACAAGCTCTGGGCTTGAACTCCAAGGATCTAGCTTTGAGCCTAGAGCCAGAGAGACTGAAGTCTACATTCTTTTTGGCTAGATCCTTTAGGCTGTAGGTAATGGAAAAGCATGACATCAGAGGCTTGAATAGCAACCCAGGTCCTTTCCACAGCTCTGGCTGTTCTCCTCTGCATGTTGGCACAGCCTCTTCATAGTGCCTCATGGTGGTGAGATGGCTGCTGTAGTTCCAGTCATCACATTCAGAAGTGACAATGTCCAGTGGAAGAAGGGGGCACCCATCTCTTAATGGACATCTCCTTTTAAGAGCAAGAAAACTTTCCCCAGAAGCCCTTTAGCAGACTTTCCTCATATTTTATTGGCCAGAACTGGGTCACATGCTCCTTCCTAAGCCAATCACTGGCAGGATGAAATGGACCACCATGATTGGCTCAGAGTAATGAAGATTCCCCGGTTATCCTTCCCTGCGTCACTTGGAGAGGGGGTGGGCACCTGGACAAAAGTGGGGCTCTCTGCGAATGGGGAAAGGGGTGTGGCTGCTGGGCAGGCATTTACCGCAGTGACTTTGGGTAATTTGTTTTAGCTCACCAAGCCTTAGTTTCCCCATCTGTACAGTGGGAATAATAATAATAATAATATTAGTACTTTCTTAAAGTGTTACAAGAATGAAATGTGACAGCGTATGCTAAGTGCTTAGCAGGATGCTGGGCACACAGTGTAAGCTGTGTTAGGTGCTAGCAGTGTTCACAAGTGAGTGATTTGACACTGCCTAACCTGTTTGGGTATCAGTGCTGTGTGAAATGGAGACGGTATTGTCTCCTCCAGGGTCACACTAGGAAACTGCGTGAGGTTTGTTATTGTCATAACCCTACAGCATCCTTGTTAGCGGCATGCGCTTCCGTGTCAGACAAGGGTCCTCCACCCTGGTGTGATATTGATGAAGTTACTTACTCTCCCTGAGCCTCACTTTCCTTGTCTGTGAAATGGCGATACTATTGCTCACCTTGTAAGGTTGTTGGGTGGGTTAAGTGAATAAAGCAGGAAAGTACGGCCTCTGGCTGGCACGGGGCCTGGCACGCAGCGGCCTTAGTGAAGCCCCCGCCTCTCCTTTCCCCTCCTGGTGCTCATTTCACCTGGTGCATAACCCTCACCGGAGACTGGAGGTGTAAGGAGCAGGGTCCGTCCCCCTGGGGGTGGTAGGGTGAAGCAGGCAAGGAAGGTCTGGGTCAGGCCCCCACGGTATGGGCGTGCCGGTCAGGAAACAAGGCAGAAGCCCAGTATTTCAGAGGGGCCAACAGGCCAGGGGCAGAGGGAAGGCCAGAGCTCAAATGGCACGAGGCCGCCCACAGCTCCCTGGGGACTTGAACGCTGAGTTTCTGACAGCACCGCTAATTCTAGATCCCGTTTTCTGCCATGACTGGGGCTGGTCCACCTGCAGGTAAAAGCCTCCCAAGCACTGGTGACCAGGACTCGGGGTGGGGAGTGGGGACAAAGGCAAACGAATAAGCCAGTGGGTCTGGGAAGTCGCTGGAGTTGCCGGAGGTGGTCTCTGCAGCCTGGGGGGCTTGGTGCATGCAGGCTGGCTGCCCCTGGGCCGCCCCTGACTTCTAAGACCTGCCACTCTGCGGGCTCTTGTCCTGCGCTGCCTGCGGGGGGCATCTGACAGGATGGTTCTGAGCAGGCCCTCGAGACACCCCCCTGCCTGGGTTCAAAGCTCAGCTCTAACACTCATCTTCTGAGTGATGTGGGGCAAATCCTTTGGCCTCTGTGTACCTCACTCTGCCCATCTGTAAAGTGGGTTGTTGTGGGATTGAGCGTGGGTAAGCACCTAGCATGGGGCCTGGCACACAGTAAGGGCCTACTGCGGATTAGTTGTTATTTGAGGATAATAAACACATGTGCTCCCATCTTTCACAAAGCAAATCGTATTTCCTCTTACTTGCTTTTCTACAATCCCAAAGCCTCCTTACAGAAGGGGAGAAGGCTAGAGAGAAGGATGGAAAACCCGTGCTCCGTTAGTGATTAAGCGTCAGTATAGCTGCCCAAAGGGCCTGTGAAACCGCCAAGAAGCTGGTGTGAGCACAGAAGGGTCCAGGGGTGAGGATTAGCAAGGAGGAGAGAGGTGGGCCTTTGAACCAGCAGCTCAGTTCCTGGCTCCGGATGGGTTGGAGCAGCTGTTCCTGCAGCGCGCAGGGGCGGCCTGCGCAGGAAAAGCAGCTCCTCTCCCTTCTCCAGGATGCACTCTGAGGGGCCCCGATGTAGTCTGGGAGCCTGGGGCTGGGCCCAGGGAGAGCCTCAGTGCCTCTTGGTGTTGCTGGCAACTCCGGTTGTGACCCAGTCATTGTCTAGGGGCCATATCACACTTCATAAGAGTCCCCCTCTCCCTGGGCAGATTGTGCGTGCCCTCCTCCTATCACCACCCAGCAGGGCTCATCTGCCGCACATCCCTTCACTCGGCTGCACTCGGCCCGGGCTCTGATCTCTGCAAAGCCCTGCCCTGGGGGCTGGTGGGCCGGTGTGCATAATCGGGCTCCTCTGTGCCAGTGGGAATGATGTGGCTGGGTGTCTCCCAGACTGTGTTCTGGGGAACACTAGTTCTGCAGAATGTTCTATAAAGGCTCTGAGAAGTCCCGCAGGGAATGGACCTGATTACTGTGTTTAACCCAGGGCTTCCTTAACCATGGGATCTTATTTTCTGTAGAACCCTTAGTAGCCCAAGGAAATGGTGTTTGTGGGACCCACTTTGGGCAACACTGACGTAGGAAGGAGAGCACTTGGCCAGGAGTGGGAACTCCGCTTCTCTGGCCTCGTGGCTGTAGGTCCCCACAAGCTGAGTGACTCAGGCAAGCCAAACCCCTCTCTGGGTTTCAGTTTCTTCAGGTTTAAAAAAATAGTGGTGAGGCTGGGCGCGGTGGCTCACGCCTGTAATCCTAGCAGTCTGGGAGGCCGAGGCGGGCGGATTGTTTGAGCTCAGGAGTTCGAGACCAGCCTGAGCAAGAGCGAGACCCCCGTCTCTACTAAAAAAAATAGAAAGAAATTATCTGGACGACTAAAAATATATAGAAAAAATTAGCCGGGCATGGTGGCGCATGACTGTAGTCCCAGCTACTTGGGAGGCTGAGGCAAGAGGATCGCTTGAGCCCAGGAGTTTGAGGTTGCCGTGAGCTAGGATGACGCCACGGCACTCACTCTAGCCCGTGCAACAAAGTGAGACTCTGTCTCAAAAAAAAAAAAAAAATAGTGGTGATGATAATGCCTCTTTAGTTACCTACTAGAGTGGTGTTTCTTTTTTTTTTTTAACTATTTACAATTGAAAATTTCAAACGACCCAAGTAGATAGAAAATTTTATTGTAACCAATGGATTCACCACCTTCGTAGCCATTAAATTCATTTTGCCTAATTGTTTAAAATCCCCACCCTCA
>CAUYSK010088395.1:0-42274 GCA_963575035.1 Avahi laniger | reverse complement strand
GAATGCCGACACCATCAGCCATGTTGCTCAAGCCAGAAAATTCCAGAGTCCTTGCTTTCTCCTCTCTCCGTTCCCACGGCCAATCGCCAGTCCAAACCCTGTCCTCCTGCCCAGAGACTGCAGTAATTTACTCACCGGGATCCTTGCCCCACAAGGCCTCCCCAGCACCCCGCTCACGCCCCATTCTCCTCTGCTCGCACCACTGCTCCATCTGCCCTGAATAACACGCCTCACTCTTCAACGCCCAGCCCCAGATGTTCACTCTGAGGTAGGTTTCCCAGGCAGAACCCGCCCCAACCCCTAACTAGCCCATCTTAGCACTGATCACCATGAACCTGGGTTTGTATGCTGGTCCCTCTCCTCCAGAAACCCTCAGGACAGGACGGCTGCTTAACCCACTGCCACGCACCCAAATATACTAAAAGAACGAGCATTCAGCCCTTCCCAGGAGGAAAGCTAAATTTGGTAAAGCTTAGAGGAAACCACAAAGACCACGGTGAAAAGAAATCAACAAAAGTCTATTCCTTAGCTCACCCTCACTCTTAACCTATTTGAACGAAAGTTAAAAGGTGTACATGACAATAGTAATCATGACAGTTTCTGCCTATTGAGGGCTTATAGTGCGTCAAGCACTTTTCTGAGTTCTTTACATATATAATCTCATTTAATCGTCACAAGAGTCCTATGAAGTAAGTGCCATCATTCTCCCCGTTTTAGAGATGAGACAACTCAGGCACAGAAACATCGAGACACTTACTCAAGGTCACACAGCTGGGAAGTGAGTGAGCCAGAATGCAGACTCAGCAGTCCAGCCACAGAGTCTGCTGGCCACTCCATTTCACTCGCCCCGAAGAAGGTTTCTACACTCTCCTTCTCAGTTTGCAACAGTGCAGCGTAACAAGATGGGTTTGGACCAGAGAAGTAACGAGGGCTGGCTTCCAGCAAATAACCGTGATTTGGAAAATGTTTAAACAAAAAGTTTGGATGACATGAGCTGAAGTTGCCTTTTCTCCTTTGACTTCGGCCGTCACTACCACTCTGCTCTCACTGATTCCATATTCCGCCCCAATGTTGGGATCTCTTCTGCTTCAGCCACGCACACATTCCTAACGGAGACCATCAGCCTTCCTCCCTCGCTCCCAGCAGAACGACCACTGGCCCAAGCTTCAACCAAGCTCCTCTCCCGGTCGTGTCTTATTTTATTTTTATCATTACTATTAGTGCTCTGATTTACAGGATCCAATTATTACTCATTTGCATGCAATCAAATTCTCCTGTTGAACATAGATTTTATGAAAATCTGACAATGTGTTTTATTAAGATCTACTGTCCATCAGCTGAGGAATAAGGATGTTTTTGCCAGTGGAAGATACCAGTGTTCATGGGATTTGTCCTAATAGAATTTGAACCGTATTAAACCAGCAAAAATCAGCTGCATAAGGAAGAAAACTATTTCTTTTAGTTTATTTTTCTTTTGGAAATTCTTTCAAAAGAGAGTTAAAGACCGAAAATAATCAATCATTACATAGTAATAAGGAACATTGAGAAGTTATATAAATAAACCTACCTTATCAGGCGACTGAAAAAGTATCTGAATATGACCTTGGGGGTTATTCCTTTGTCTGAATTCTGATGCATCTTTAAAAATGACCTTGCACTTAACCAACCACTAAGAGAAAAAGAATAGTCACAGGAATTACTTATCAGTAACACAGTTCATTGGTTGATTTAATTTGGTTGTTTCAATCAGGGTAGAATAAATTATGCTGCAGTAACAAAGCACCTCCAAGTCTCAGAATGATAGTTTTGCTCTGCTACACGCCCAGGGCCAGGTACCTTGAGCTCAGAATCATCCTCACCGTGGGACCCAGGCTGATGGAGCTGCCACCATCTGAAAGTTCACTAGTGACTGTGGAAGAGGCCAACAGAGTTCTAGAGGGCCTCAAACCAGCAATTAAATGCTCTAGTCTAAGAGTGACATGTTTAAAGCTCTTAGCATAAGAGTTTAAAGCACTTAGCATAATGGCAATACCAGGTACCACTTGATCAGATCAACTGGTTGGCCCACTCAACCACAGTGGGGCCAGGAAGTGGAAAGTTACCAAGTGCCTGGAAGGAAGAGAGACAGAAATATTTGGTGAACAATACTAATGACTACCACATTGGTCTTTTGAAATAATAACATCAAGGTCTTCCATTTCCGTAGGAGCACATCATTTTCAAAGTACTTTTGCTAATGAGATTGCTTTTGCTTCTCCAGCCATTCCAAGCTACTTTGCAATAAATGTTTGCCAAGGAAGTGATTGAATAGATGAATAAACAGGCCTACTAGGTAAAAGGAAAGATATTTTCATTCCTGCTTCCCTAACAGGGCAAATGAGACTCAAAGATTATTGAGTTGCCCAAGATCACAGAATTCTTAGCCAACATATCCTGATGACAAATTCATTACCCAGAATGTCCTGCTAAAGAAACTGAGGTTATGCCTTGTAGTTCTAACTCGATGGTTAGCACGTTTGTGAGTGAGTTTCCCAACCTTGTGACATTTATCCCAGTGATCCCTGTGGCTGTTTCCCTAAGGAGCAGACGTATTTCCTATTGCAAAACAAAGCTGTGTGTGCTGGGCAGTACTTGGAAAGGATCAGGGAGGGTTGAAGAATGTTTTTATTCTCTGCCTGCCAGATTTTCCTTTGAAAAGCATTAAGTTGGACTCATTATAACAGAAACAAAATTTATAGAGACATCTAAAAGAGAGTGCTAAGGAGTGGAAGCAGGGCAGCCAATTCTGATTCCGGCCTCTTCTTAATTTCAGGAAAGGAGGAATCACGGCACTCTTTTCTTTTCAGAGTGACCGACTCCCCCTCTGCCAGTGCGGTTGCTGAGCAAAGCGCAGCTCTGGCTGTGTGGGCCGGCATGCACCGCCCAGCCGTCAAGTTCATGCAGAGAGGATAACCAGGACTGGCAGGAAAACAGGCTCTGTGCAAGATACCGTTACAAGGGGCTGAGATCCGGAGTCCTGAACAGACTGCGACAGAGACAATCACGCACTAGAGATGGATGAAGCCAGCCCAAGAGGTGCGGAAGGATTACAAAACAGTCACCGACTAGTCATTCTTTTTTTTTTTTTTTGAGAAATGGTGGTTTCTTTTTCGCCTTTTTTTTGCCAGTACCCTTTGCGGGGAACAGAGTTCTAGTCTTTGACTGTCGCCCATGGGCAGAACTCCCCAGCCTCCAGGGCTCCTGGGCTGCACACAGCCGTGCCCTCTTGGAAAGTCTGACACCCAGTGGTTCCCATATCACTACTGGGTTTGCTGTAGACTGGGGACTCGGACCTGTGCCTGTCTGGGCTACACTCTGTTGTCACCTTGGTCACTTCCTACCTTGCTCTCACGGATGGGTCTCAGCTCCTTCTGCTTCCAACTTTCTCTACGTTACCACAAGAAACTATCACACCAGAGTCTTGAGATGAAACAATTAGGAAGTCATTCCTCTCAATAATGGTTTACTGAGTGGTACCCATAGCTAGCAGGGCTTTAGGCTCTGGTGACACAGCAGTACACAAAACAGAAAACAAAATTCCTGCCTTATGTTCCAGAGCAGAGATAATCAATCAATCAAAAGTGGCTTCTAGGCTGGGCGCAGTGACTCACGCCTGTAATCCTAGCACTCCAGGAGGCCGAGGCTGGGGATCGCTTGAGGTCAGGAGTTTGAAACCAGCCTGAGCAAGAGCAAGACTCTATCTCTGCCAAAAATAGAAAAAATTAGCCAGGCGTGGGGGTGCACACCTGTAGTCCCAGCTTCCCAGGAGGCTGAGGCAGGAGGATCGCTTGAGCCCAGGAGTTTGAGGTTGCTGTGAGCTAGGCTGACGCCACTGCACTTTAGCCTGGTTGACAGAGCAAAACTCTGTCTCAAAAAAAAAAAAAAAAAGTGGTATCTATAGTACGTTAAATAAAGAGAAAGAATAAATAAGTAAATCAGGAAAAATGAAGCAGAGAACGCTGGGTGGGTTCATTTTAAACATGGGTGACCAGTCTTTGCTGTGAAGGTGACATTTGCATGAAAACTCGAAGGAGAAGGGGAGCAGGCCACCAGGATGCCAGCAGGTAAGTGTTGCAGAAAGCGGACGGTGATTCGGAATCCCCACTACTGCCCTGCCCAGCGTGGGAACTGATTCTCACCTAACCCAGTGCTTCATACACTTTTGAATTTCATGGAATTGTAAAATTTATTTTAAAATGGGCATACTTATTAAAACATTGCTCTGTTGCCGCTGTTATTGTTTAGCCAAAAACAGCATCTCCAGCATCCATCAATTCGTCCCT
Organism: Avahi laniger; assembly: GCA_963575035.1. Lineage (NCBI taxonomy): Eukaryota > Metazoa > Chordata > Mammalia > Primates > Indriidae > Avahi > Avahi laniger. The sequence goes on along the minus strand of CAUYSK010088395.1, from coordinate 37,952 downwards.
TTCTCTTCGGCCGTGCCCAGCACACTATTGACATGTCTTGAATCCCTCCTCTGCAAACGACCTTCCTTTGTCCCCCATAACCACACGGCCCCACTCCGTTTCTTTTCTCCCCTGAACCGCGGAAGGTCTTAGGAGAGCTGTGCACAGTCAGCGTCTCTACGCCCTCCCATCCTCACCCCACTCCTTCGGGCTTCGGTTTCCACCACTCCACCGACCCTGTTCCTGCCAGTGTCACCAAAGCCCTCTGGTTGCCAAATCCAACGATCATCACTTCTTTGCATAGTCAACTCCCGGAGCATTGGGCCACACTGACCACACTGTTCCTCCTTGAGATGCTTTCTTCTCTTGGCTTCCTGGTCCCCACAGTGTCTTAGATGAGCCTCCATGTCAGTGGTCATTCATTCTCAGACCCCTCTGTGGGCTCTTCCTCTCCCCAGCTTCTAAGGTTGAAATGCTGGGGCTCCTAGTATTCAGTCCCCGTCTGTTCTGTCTCCTCCTAAAGTGATCAGATCCAGTACTGTGGCTTTAAATGCCTCCTATATCCCAAGGACTCTGAAACTTATGTCCCCCACCTTGATGTTTCCACTGATCTCCCAACTTGCACAGCCAGCTGCTCACCTGACCTCTCCATGCGGATGTCTACAAGGCCCCTTCCTCTTAACTTGACTAAAACAGAAAACTCGATTGTCCCTGCGGACCCTGCCTCTGCAGTCTTTTCCATCTCAGCGATGCCACTGCCATCTGCACAGTTCCTGAAACCAAAACCCAGAGACCGTCCCCAACTTCTCTCTTCTCGCACTTAACATCCATCCACAAGTCTTCACAATTCCACCTCTGAAACATCTCTTGCATGTGACCTTCTCTCTCTATCCCAGCCACCACCACCCCAGCCTCGTCATCTCTCATCTGAGATAGGGCAAAGGTCACCGCGCTGTTCTCCTGCTTCCGTTCCTGCCCTTCTTAGTCCATTATTCACTCTGGAACCAGTTTTCCAATAAATCAGCTCGCATCACTTTCCAAACTGAAGCTATGCAATGACTTTGCATTTTACCGAGACTGAAGTCCACACTCCTTAGGGCTGCCACAAGGTGCTCTGTGGTCTAGCTCACGTCCCTCGTGTGTTCCCCTTCCCCCGCTCTCCCCCACCTTCACAATGCTTCGCCTTCTTTCTGCTCCTTGACAAGCTCGCTCTCTCTGGCCTTAGCACTTTTGCGTGCATTGATCCCTCTGCTTGAAACTTTCGTATCCCAGATTTTTCCATGGGCGTCTCTTTCTTGCCATGCAGGTCTCAGCTGAAATAGCACCTCATCCGACAAGCCTTCTCAGACCTGGCCTAAGCAACTATCCAGTCTCCCTTCCCCAGCCCCTGTTTCATTTCTTCCCTGGCATTAACTATTAATATTCCCAGATTGTCTCTTGTTTATTTGTTAATTGCCTCTCATGCACGCACTTGCTCACTAATGGAAGCCCATGAGGGGTCCTCATTTGTTTTACCCATCAATGCATGCTCAGGGTATAGAACTATGCCTGACAGAGGCGCATTCAATAAATGCCTTGGGTTGGGTGGCTGCACGCCATCTGCCGTCACCATCTCCCTATAAAGGAAGGGACATTTTACCCAAAAGAGGTAGAAAGAGAACGACACAGTGGCTAAGAACAGAGATTCTGGGTTTGGCTATGGGTCCACTAGGACTATCTTCCTCCATCTCAGCTTCTTTTTCTTTAAATAAGGATTTTGTGGTGTGTCCACGCAATGGAATATTACTCAGCCATAAAAAGGAGTGAAGCACTTGTTACATGCTATGACGTGGACAAACCTCAAAAACAACATGCTAAATGAAAAAAGTTGGGCACAGAAGGCCACACATTGTGTGATTCCATTTATATGCTACATCTAGAATGGGTAAATCCATAGAAATAGCACACTGGTGGTTTCCAGAAATTAGGGAGTAACTGCTTAATGGGTATGGGATTTTCTTTTGGGGTGATGAAAATATTTTGGAACTAGACAGAGGTAGTTGCACAACATTATGAATATAATAAATGCCACTAAATTTTATACTTTGGTTAATTTTGTGTTATATGAATTTCACCTCAATACAAAAAAATGGGAATTTTAACAATCCTACGGCACAGGGATAGCATGAGAATTAAATGAGATACCACTGCAAAGTACTTAATGTAGTGCTTGACATTTATCACACAATTAAGAAATGTTAACTCTTAATAGTTCATTTAAAATAAACATAACTTTGGGAAACATCACACCATTTTCTTAGTTTTTCCCATTTCACTGTAGTGAGAATTGGAAACTTCGTCATAGATCTGTACAGTCTATGAACCAGAATTTGAGAACCAATGAAATAAATAATTTTGATGAATAAAATAGACTTTTGTCAAAAGTCCGTGTTCTAGAGCCATCCTAAGTCAGTTAATAAACCAAAGATAGAGAGGAGAGTCACTTGTGACCACAGTACTGTCTAGAAGTGGACAGAACAAAGGCCTAGGTGAATGAATGTGGGTCATTCAGCTTTTCTCACTAAAGTGAGAATGGCAACACACGCATCCCAAAACTAACAGCAACAAGCACAACAGCAGAAAAACATAGCTTGAACTTATTACCTGATCAGGAAAAATGTATCAACTCCAAGATAGAATGGGCCACTCCGAGAAGAAAGGTACAGTGGGTTTTTAAGCACTCTGGTTTTCCATTCAAGTACATTATCTGCAACAAACGTTAAAAAAAAAAAAAACAGTGTCTTTTTGTGTAATGGAAGAAAATCATTTGATTTCTCTTTTCAGAAAAAGCAAGAGGAACACCTTCAGTTTTCAGTTGTGTTGGAAAGGCTTTAAGAATCACTGTAATTTACTTAAAAAGAGAACTTAGACTGGGAACAAAAGGTGGTGCCCAAGGTCCCTAACTGTCATTCAAAGGCTGTGAGCTCCTCTGTGCTCCCACAGGGGCTGCAGCGCCTTGGACTGTTCAGGGACTGGTGCAGATCACCTGGAGGATTCTTCCCATGGGCCTGGACTGGCCCCTCCCCTCAATTCTGATACCGGCGTGTGGTGCCCTGTTGGGAGCGTACTCCCGTTATTGGCGGGAATGTTTCAGGAGAGCGGGAATGTTTCAGGAGAGCAGCAACATGCGCAAGGTCGAGAAACACTGATCCGATACGAGGGCACCGTGTTTATTTCTGCTTGCCTATTTTTTAGGAAGAAAAAAATATGTTCGTCCCTGGCTTCATTAATCATGACAGGAAGGAAAACCCAGCTCTTTGGATGATGAAAAGACAATACCAGGTATCCAGCTGGTAGCCAGGTGCCTGATTTCTACCTAGGAGGCGTTAAAGGAGCCATTGGACACTGGCCTGGAAATCTCCCTTATGGGCGGCCACATGCTGTGTCTCCAAAGCAGAAGGAAGGCTGCTCGTGGGCAAGGCTGCCAGCCTCCCGTCCTCCGGCCCAACATGATCCCAGCACACCAGAGAGCCTCTCTTCCCTGGCTGCCCCTAGAGTAAAGGCTCATCAGCCCTCCTCACCCAAAGACAGCCATGCGGTCATCTGACTGGTGTGTCCCGAGATGATCCAGAGGAGACTCAAGACGCGGATGCCATTCAGTGCAGGGCAGGTGCCGCCTGGCGTCTTTGTCGTCCAGATGGCCGGCACATTCTTCTGCCAAGAAAAGCACTGCAGAGCGTGAGCCACGCCTCCTAGAAACCCTAGGCAAGAGTAGAGGTGTTACCGTCCACCCCGACAGCAGACCTATCCACGCACTACCCCACAGCAAGAGCCGGAGAGGTCTTGGCAGTCAGCCGGAAGCTCTCTGGCTCTGACCCTGGACTGCTCAGCTAGGGTCTCCATGGTTGCGTCTTGGTGTATCTGTGGACTTTCATACTTGGTCTCCCTTTCCTTTGAACCTTTACTTTCCCCACAGACCTGACCTGAGGTTGGTACCCCACAGGCCTTGCACAGAATGCACTGCCCAAGCTCAGGCCCCAGGGAGGCTAGCCCCTGACCCCAGTCCTGTTTGACGAAGACTTGCGGGGAAGGAGAGCATAGATGTCAGTGAGAAACCACGTGATCCGTAGAGCCAGCGTGTCACTTGGAATGGCATCTCAGGTGCATTCCCGAGGACAAGGCACTTACGAATAACGACCCGAACGTAAGCCAAGGTACAGGCACAAAAACAGAGGGGCAGATGGCACAGCAGCTAAGGATAGGGCGCAGGCCTAAGAGACACTCCTGGTTCTGAATCTGACTGTCATTTATTAGCTCTGTGACCTCTGGCAAGCGAATTAACTTCTCTGTGTCTAAGTTTCCCCATTCTGCAAAATGGAAATCAAAGATCTCATCATCATAGGACTATTATGTAGAACAAATGAGATGATGCTTATATTAATAAATCACTTCGAGTAGAGGCCAACCCACTGTACGTGCTCATGAGAACGCAGCTGCTGCTGCCACTATTTTAAGCCCTATTGTTTTAAGAACGGTTAATATCACCTACTGAATTTACTCCCTTTATTGTTTTTTAAATTGAATTCGACCTATCCTGAGAGCCAGTTAAGCGGCTGGAATTGTGAAAGAGGAGCTCCAAAGCTCACGCCGTCTCTGAGAGATTCCTGTTTTCCCCTGAACAGAGCTCCGTGCCTTAAACACTGCGTGCACTAACAGGTCCTCGCAGAATGAAAACTTACAACCAGGCTCTGGCAACCTAAATCAATCTCTTCAACTGAAGAACTTCATTACCTAACATTTGAAGCTCCAGCCATAAATAGGAGTTTCTTGCGTGTAAGTCACTCATTGTGATTGTGTCTCTGCCTGAAGCCACGACACTCACCCTTTTCATTCAGAAGGATTTTCTCTCACCAGGAGCTGGCGGCGAGAGCAACACAGCCAGCAGGTGCCACCTGGCTCCCCCTCGGTTTCCTGAGAAGCCACAGGCAGTGACAGAGAGATACAGGACCTGGGCTCTGCCAGGGCTGGCCGAGTTCTTTAACCTCTCCGAGCCTTGGTTTTCTCACTTTTAGAATAGGCATGATTTTTGGCAGAGTTGTTGTGAGGATTCTAGAACAATGTCAAATGTCTGGCCCGATGCCCACCACGGCAAGCAAGTGCTCGATACATTTTGTTATTATTTTTTTCCATCTAAAATCTCCTCAGAAGTGAACTTATCCATCAGTGGTTTATAAGTCCTCTGAAAATAACTGGTCTGTAGGAAGACATTTGTAAATGGAAAATGTTATAAACCGTAGAGGCACGGAGGGACTGGATGAAATAACGCGCGTGGTCACTGGCTCTCAAAGCGGGGGTCCCCGGGCCAGCAGGTTCAGCGTCACCTGGGAGCTTGTTAGAAATGCACATTCCAGGCCCCACTGCAGCACTACGGAATCAGAATCTTTGGGTTAGGGCCCAGCAATTTATGCTATAACCTGCCCTGCAGGCGTCCTGATGCATGCCAACGTGGGAGCCCCGCTGGCTGTGACAGTGCTTTAGAAGACCTGGCAGTTTCTCAGTCATTAGCATGGCAAGACCACCTGAGGCAACGGACCACGAGGTAAGTGTCCTGACGTCCGGGGGCTGAAATCCATAGCTACGTATTTACTCCATGGAAGCTTCCTCACACGTTCACTTGTATTTTTCCCACCTGAATAGCAAAGGACGGGCACCTGCAACAGGAAACCACTCTGAGCTACCACACCCCCAGGGTCTTGCTCACAGGGGGTCTCGTTTGGGGTGAGGAACCTAAAGTTTCAGTTCCTGACACCATCCCAGGTGTGTCTGCCCTGAATCCTGTGATCTGGCCCTGAAGGGCGGGGCCCTGTGGGCTGCCGGCCACGGATGAACGCAGTGGCGAATGTCGAGGCCACAGCCCTCCTTCAATCGGAGTCAGACGCCCGTGGCCCGTCTGCGGTCTCCAGCTGACTGCTCTCTCGAGAAGCCAGCGCGGCCCGAGCAGGAGGTGTTGGCAGGTTAAAGCCCTCACCCCTTCTCCCTCTCCCCGCTTAACTGAAGACAATGCAAAAAAGAGGACTGAACCTAGGGTGAGGTAAGTACACATCATCTCATTTAATTCCTCCAATAGATCCCATTACGTGGCCGTGTTTTACACATGTGGAAACCGAGGTTCCTAAAGGCCAATCTGACCAAGGTCAGAGTTAGCCATCGTGGCAGGTGTGACGTGAGGGTCGCTGAGCACGTGCTCACTGTGCCATGTGGACCGTGGAACTGTCTACAGGGCCGCCAGGGGACAGAGAGAGGGGTCTAGACCCACATCACGTAAGAAGTAGTTGGGGGATGCTGAGACTTGGCGAGACCATCGTGACCGTCCCGAATATCTGATGGGGCTGTCATAGAAACAAGATGGTATATTTATTTGTTTTCTGGGGCCTTAGATGGCAAAAGCAGGGCCCCTGGGCGGAAATGGCAGGGCGGCAGGGGCTGACTCCCGTTGGGAAGCTAACAGACGGGCTCTCAGGGAGCCGCCAGCGGGCAGAGCCATTTCTGGCTTTGGGAAGGAGGCTGCCCCTCAGAGCTCTAGGCCTTCTCAGCTCCTCCTTAGATCACATCTGTGTTTACACCAGCACGTTTTGTGTTTCCGTCATTGTTGGGGTTTTTTGTTGGTGTCGCCGCTGTTTTTGTTTTGCCTTAAGACCCGGATGGGATCTGAGAAAATCACGGCTGTGCCGTCCACATTGAGCGTCTCCCACGCTGGCCACTTTGTCATATATTCAGACTCTGCTGGGCCATTCATTGAAATTTGGTTTCATTTTTATCTCCCTGGTTGGAGTGAGGAAGGACATTTGTATGGCCCTAAAGGGGATCTGCCAAAAATCATTCCACGTGTTCTAAAGGCGTTTGCATGCCCAGGCTATTTTTGTGTGTGAGAGAGAGAGATTCTATTAATATTTTCCGTGCCGAATAGGCAGGTAGACACGAAGGTCATTCTTTTCATTTTTACTGAACACGACAGTGTGACTCACTGAATCGCGGCCTCTCACCGTGCTGTGCTGGGTTGTCTTGTTTCTGGCTCAGACACATCTGCTGTGTGAATGAGCTTGTGTGGCACTCGCTCCCCCGGCTCCAATCTACGTGTAAATCATTTACCTCGGTGACGACACAGATCTTCTATGGGTCACATGTGTAAATATGACACTGAAAATAGATGTTGTGACCCTGGAACCGTCCCTTAGAGAATGACTACAGTGAGCCCCCAAGTTCTGTTCTAACCTAGTCTTTGATCAGCACAATCACACACTGGATAATTGTACCCAGGAAAGAAAGCAGCATTTTTAGTGACCTTGCCTGGCCCGAACGCACTGATGGTAAACAAAGACTGAATTGTAAAAGAGCGGAGATCCGGCCTCCACGCTAACATTTGGAAGTCACTGGGCATTCACTAGAATCCAGCACTGCAAGAATTATGTTCTAACTGCACACTCTAAGTCACCTCTCTTGGGTGGTCTTAGTTTCATTAAAATGCCTACTTTTTTCTCCGCTCGGGGCTTCCGACAGTGAGAGATGGGCCAGGCAGTGTGTCCACGGGACCCCGTTTCTTTGTTCCCGGCTCTCCGCCTCTCTCAAAGGCAGACTCCCATAACTGGGTGAAGGTGTCCCATGGTCCGGTGAGGTCCTGCGGTCTGCCCCCCAGCCCCTGGCTGCCACATACACAGTTCCAGCCAGAGGAAGGCAGAGACCCAGCGAGGTGATGAACCTGTGGGGAGAAGACACACAGGGCTAAGCCTCATCTCACAGGACACCAAACAAGACACAGAGCGAACAGCCCTGTGCAAAACAAAATCACTTACTATTTATGTAGGTGAAATATTTATCAATGTTAAAGGTGGAGAATGACATTCTAAGAATGCAAATAATGAAAAAACTACAAAGGAAAATATTAATGGATTTCACTTCTTATTGTAATTATTTTGAAAATTGCAAACAAAAATAACCAGAATGCCTAGGAAGATGACATGATTTTGCAGCTGATATGACTATGACATATATAACTTCCTTTATATATATCATGAACTTTAAAAATCAATAAGAACCCAGCTAACACATACATGGAAAGGGGGTGAGGAGAATTAATTTACAAAAGAAAAATACAAATTTAGGAAAGAAAAACCTCTTGCTACCAGTTTTTTAAAGACGTCAATTAAACCAATTTATTCACCTATCGAATTGGTTCAAATTTTAATAAAGGTAGTGGCTTTCGATGCTGGTGAGAGAGTCAGGAAACAGACAGGGATGTTTCGTTTCCTACCAGGGGCAGGATAAATGAATTGTTCAATGATTCAAGAGTTGTGACCCAGAAACTCTATTCCTATTTAATTTATCCTAAGGAAATCCACGATGTAAACAAGAAGTAATGAGCAAGATTGTTGTAGTATTTGTAGGAGAGGCAATGCCTCAAATAAAAGAAACTAGTTTCCAGTGGTCACATGACATTTAGGACTAGGAATATTTTGGGACAGGACACGTTTCTCAGTGGTCCCGAAACCTAGTCACATTTGGGTGTGGCTGGCTTTCCTCTTGAACACTTTCGCATTTCCTTGTTTGGCTGCTATAAAAAAATACTGTAGACTAGGTGACTTATAAACAACAGAAATTTATTTCTTACAGTTCCAGAGGCTGGGAAGTCCAGGATCAAGGCTCTGGAAGATTCAGTGTCTGGTGAGGGCCCACTTACTGGTTCACAGATGGCAGCTTCTAGCTGTGTCCTCATGTGGTAGAAAGAGCTAGGGAGCTCTCTGGGGTCCCTTATAAAGGGACACTAATTCCATTCATGAGGGCTTCACCTTCATGAACTAATCACCTTTCAAAGTCCCTACCTCCTAAAATTATCACATTAGGGGTTATGTTTCAACATGAATTTTGGGGGGGCACAAACATTCATAGTACCCTGCAAACAGGCAGCACTGGCCAGACACCATTCAATGAATGAAATTATATGTTTAAATGCAGTTGGTGAGGGAAAGTTGATGAAACAGGACCAACAGATAACATCCCAACCAGGTCCCTCAGATGCCCATACTCACAGACACACGGCAGCAAACGTGTCCAGGGGGAACATTCCAGCAGCACATCTGGCCACAATCCCACCCGACGAGGAAGAAGAATTTATTGTGAAGAGAGAGAGGAAAGGGGCCAAAAATGAAGTATTTCTGAATCTTAAAATATCTACCAGGAAAGAAAAAGAGATTATAATACTTTAGTTTGCAATATAATGCTTTACATGTTCCCAAGTGCTTTCATAACTATGATTTCAAAACAAAATCTTGACATTAAAAAGAGCAGCTGGGCTTTGAATGTATCCGATTTACAGAAGGAGAGAAATTAGGCACAAAGATGCTGCAATTCATAGAACTAGGAACTCTTAGCCCAGCTGGGAGTGGACTCAGGTCTCCGGAATTCTCAGCCTGCTCTCAAATCCTTTCCCAGCGCACAGCGCTAGGAATGACAAGCTTAAAAATGTGTCATTACTGGCTCAGATCTATTTGTGAACAAGTCGCCCCGAGAGAGAGCTGTACAATGTACGATGGAAGAATACGGTGGAAGCCCACAGTCTGGGGAAAGGTGCCTTCTGAAACCAAAGCTTAGAAGCATTAGTTTAGGGCATGGCTGATGAGGCACTGGAAGAAATTGTTTGTAAAGATCTTTCTGGAAAGATTAGGGCAGTTGTCTCAAACTCAGGAGCCTCAGAGTTACCTGGAGGGCCTGTTAAATGGATTACACTCGGCCTCCCCTGCTGACAAGCTTCTGAGCCAGGAGACTGGGGTGGGACCTAAGCCTTTGCACTTCTGACAAGTTCTCAGGTGCTCCTGCTGCTAATCTGGGAGGACTCTATGAGAACCAGGACCAGGAGACTTCCAAAACCTCGGCAAAGTAGGGGGACAGTCTCCCACTTGGTAAAACAGGGATAATAATAGTACCTGCATCACAGGGTTGTTGTGAGAACTGAATGACAATAATTGAAAAGCACTTGGAACAGTGCCTGGCATGCAGTAAGAGTTTAATAGATGTTGGGTGTTCCTCGTGCTGCCTCATCTCACTGCACCGGCTTGCCTAACTTGGATTCAGAGGCTCGGGTTTGAGCTAGTTTGCTGTGTGACCCTGGGCAAGTCACTTCACCTCTCTGGGTCTCATTTCCTCATCTGTGTAACAAGGAAGGATGCATTGGGCACAACGTATTCTAGTGTCCCTGCCACCTCCAACATTCACTGTTCCCATGAATCAGTGACCTGAGGGTTTCTGAAATGTCCAAAAAGGCAGCTGAAAGATGAATTTCATGTGATTAATCGTGATTCTGAATTGTAACATGTGAAGGGCGGAAACAAGAAGGAGTCATCCATGTGTCCCCATCCCTGGCCAAGAATGGGGATGCTTGATCTAGGTCACCAGCAGGTCCCCACAGGGCACCTGGCAGCAGAGTTCCTCATAATCCAATTCCGTTTGCCCTAAACCGATGTTCCTCAGACCTACTTCCCGTTAGGATTTGATCTGAATCTTCCAAATAAACACTTCCACTGAAAAAGAATGTACTGACCCGCCAACACATGTCTGCTCCCCTTGGAACTTCTATTTCTAATTTTAAAGGAATTAAGTACTCTGTATATGTGTGTGTGTGTGTGTGTGTGTGTGTGTATATCAACCACATCCTGGCTCTAAATCCTGCTATGGTAAATAAGTCCAAGCGGCAGCCCATAAACATTCAATCAGCCTTAAATGTCTACACTGTGCCAGATTCCAGGTCTACATGGGGAAAACAAAACTTTTATTGGAAACCTCTGTTGGATCTATTTTCCACCCACTTCTCACCCCACCCTGGACCTCTTCACTAGCTCAAGGCCAACTCGAGCCCTCTCTATAAGCTCCCCTTCCCTCTTCCTCTCCCTCCCCACACTCTCTATAGCACCTCTGCTTTGGTATACATGCCCATCCCTTGCACTCGAAGTGAGCCTGAACATTTCTTTCCTGGCGCTGTTTCCTAAGAGCAGGCACACGTACTCTGCTCGCTAACTAAATTGCAGGTTCCCTGAAATGAGTGACTTCCAATTGTTCGAAGCCCCCAGCACATATGTGTGATGTCTCATACAAAAACCAGATATAAAATTGCTCAATACATATTTTCTGAATTAAATCGAGAATAGAAAATGGTATTTTGTGAAATGCTTTGGATTCCTTTCAGATCTTTAGCCAGAAAGGCAGTTCTGTGGGTAATTCAAGGAGTTACCATTGAAGGGCCCAGTTCTCTCGATCAGCACTTAGGGAACCCCTAAGAGAGAGGTTTGGGGGGACCTTCCTTTGCAGGGCCGGCACCACTGTTCTACTGCACAGGCCTAGTAATGCCAACGGGCAAAGCAAGATGGAATTAGCCTAAGAGAGCACAGGAAAGAGACGGTCTACAGCTTATTGTAAAGGACAGTTAAACATTGATTCTAAGCAGTCAGAACTCATTGCTTTTGGCCACTGCAAACGGGGACAGTGTGATCATCATGAAATATTATAAAGTTTCTGATGGAACAGACTTAGAGCGAGTCCCTGAGAAAGGAAATATGTCGCCCTGCAGTGTTGCATCTGAATAAAATTTGCCAACTCAGTTTTAATCAGACCCTTAAAAGCAGCCCCTTTCTTTTCAGCTCTTGGTGCAGTTCCTTTTATCAGGTAGGTCACTTGCCTCACAGCTAAACTTCAGGAGGATTCGTCTAATGTTTGTCAGGCACAATCTACGTGAGGGGCCCTGAGCTAAGTGGCTGGGAGTCACCATCCGCCCAACTCCTTGTTGTGTTTAAGGGAACTCAGAGAATCTAGCCAGACTAGGAGGCAGGTATTAGGTGGTGTTCTGAGTTCAATGTGACCCCGCAAAAAGGTCCAAGTCCTAAGCCATGGTACCTGTAAATGTGACCTTATTTGGAAACTGGGTCTTCGTAGTTATAAGCAACTTAAGATGAGGTTATATGAGGCTGGGGTGGGCCCTACATACAATTTGACTGGTGTCCTCATAAGAAGGAAATCTGAACACAGAGAGACACAGGGAAGAACACCACATGTCAGCGGAGGTGGAGATTGGAATGATGTGTCTACAAGCCAAAGAGTGCAGAGAACTCCTGCAACCACCACCACCTGGGAGAGAGGCATGGGACAGACTCTTCCCTCAGTGCCTCCGGAAGGAACCGATCTCATCAACACCTTCACTTCAGACTTTAGTCTCCAGAACTGTGAGAGAATAAACTTCTATTGTTTCAAGTCACCCAGTTCCTGGTCATTTGTTACAGCAGCCCTGGGAAATGAATGTGTTAATAAGCGACACCAAAATGCATGGATCTGGACCTCTAGGGAAATAGTCTATAACTGGGTTTCATAATCATCACACCCAAGTTCAATCTCGACTCTGAACATTCTAGTGTTACATATTTTTATTCTCAGGAATTCGTGTAAAGTCTGTTGGGTGAAGTTTTATAACATTCTATGGCAACAACTGCGCAGTACTTTGCCTTTTGGCCAAAAGCAATACGTTCTGACCTGCCCGGGTCTCTCTCTGCCCTGCAACACGGGGGTCGTTTTTCCTCGGCCTGTCTGCTGCAGGGTCTCGCTGCTCTCCTTCTCAGGGTGAGTAAAGTCTGTGCAAACAGCTTCCGCCTGGCATCGCTGAGCTGGTTGTCCCCACATCTGTAGCGGATATATTGGCAACTCCATCAAAAAGTTTTAAGGAATAGCTGACGAATCCTTTCCAGATGGGGACATTTCCCCCTGGGCAAAGACCTCCGATATCTATCTGCTGCCTCTGTGCTGAAACTGGAGAAATGACTTGGCAGAGAGGACTGAATTCCACTAAGACATCCACCCACATCAGCTTGGCTCACACCACCCAGGTTTCTGCTTCCTCAAAGAGAACCTTCACCTTGCTTTTCTCCGAAAGCTTCTTTCACAAAGCATCTATTTATCAGTAATTATTTCTAATGTTCCATTTTATCTTAATGCCAACTCTTGCTAGTAAGCTCAGCATGAGTCTGAAAACTAGGCTAATTGATCAATCTCTTAGATAATAAGGACCATTAACTCATTAGACTTAAGAAGTCACCTATTCTCTCAAAATGCTAATTTAATAATAACTGCAAATTTATCTTTGTTTCTAGGACATTTATGGTGTATCCAACAAGAATGGAAATTTGAATTTAATTTATAACAATTTGTTGGGGTTTTCTTGCAATACACGAAATACTTGGCTAGATAGATAGTGTAAGATCCTCACAAATTCAGAAGACAGTTTAAGGTTATCAAATCTAGCTGCGATATCAACACTTTAAAGGACAACTCTTAATAATGTGTCACGTTGGTTCTCATCTGGATGCCAAGAATAAAAGGACACTGGTGGCCAAAAGTTTAGGCTTTAAAGCTCTTGCTTGGAAAATTTTGAAAGACTCGGAGGAAGTCAAACCAGTTTCCACAGAGACTAAAATGTATTCCTCCTGCATATGTAAGGACAGAGGGATTGCAAGGCCAGGCCACAGAGCGGTCGAGCCAGGCTGGGCCCACCCTTCACTGGGCGGAGGAAGAGACTGAAGCATGGGATGATTAAGTGATTGGCCCAGGATCACACAGCTGGGAGGTGACAACCAGGATCAAATGCTGGGCTCTTGACGCTAATCCTTCACAACACACTGACCTCACACAATCCTAGTTCAGAATGGCCTTGTGGGCTTGGCAGGTGACAGATTGCCACAAGTGGGCCAGAGCACAGAACACTCACACTATGGAAACCAGACACCACCCCCATCCTTCCTGCAGGCCTAACCAGGCAGCTGTGAGTGTGAGAAGATTGTTAAACTTTCAACTCTTATTCCATAAAATTCAGCTCCTACCTCCTCCTCATTATCTTTCTCTTCCTTCCTGCCTACTGCATTATGATTCCAGCACGTCCCAAGCTCCCCTGAACTCCCCTATCCTCAGTTTATTGGATTGATCAAGATGAAAGGTTGGTTCAATCCTGAAGGAATGGCCTTTCTTGGTTCTAAGGAACCGGGGTTTTTCAAACTTTGTGCCGAGACGATAGTTCCAGCAGGTGTTCTGTCTGTACCTACCCAGCTGAGACATCACAGCCACGTCCTCCTCGGCACAGGAATCGGGGACACACACGCCCACACTGTAGTCGGCTCCATCCTGGGAACACAACGCCAATGTCCTTTCATTTCAGCGTTCACAGCATGTGTCGTGATCATGTCTAGGTAAGGCCGCTGGTGATTAAGCAGACTTGGAGAGGGAAGAGCAGAGTGTGGAAAGAAGAAACACTTTCTAACTTCTCAAAAGATGGCTTTTCCATTACAGAGTGGCTCAGCAAATTGCCAGGTGCGTCAGATGAACCCACATTTAATTTAAAATATATCCAAGGCTTAATGTAGCTGATTATTTAAAAAGCAGCCACCGGTTTTGGATAATCTGCCCAGTGCCTCTCTCTTTCATGTTAGACGTCATTAAGAGTTGACTGTCCTACAATTTTCAATACAATTTCCGAGTTGCCATTTCGTGGTAGCAAGGCACAGTGAATCAAGGAAAGATTTCATTAATAAATCAGGCCAATAATTACAATGCCGGTCCCAATAAAGACAACATCAAATTATAAATGAAATTTTCTGGGATGGTTCTTCTAAACACATTAACTTGCAGGATTGTGTACGCCTGACCTTTTGCTTTGATATCAAAATCATTAATCTGCTTTGAAAATGACGTTTGTACACACTGATTAAACCCTCAAACAATCACTACCCCATCTCTCAGCAGGACAAATGGGGCTAGGTGATAATCTCCCCGTCTCCATGGTTAACCACTGTAAGATCATTCATAGCATTCATATCAGAGAGCTGGGGTTTCTTCTTGTTATTTTATACAATTGTTGTTAGCCAACTAGTAATGTCTTTCTTTTAGTATTGCATGACACACATAAAATCTATCTTTGTGTTTAACAAGAAGCAGTGCCATTCCTAGTTTTGTTTTGTTTTTTTTTTTCCTGAGCAGTAAAAGGATTGACATGCTTTGAAGATAGTGATCCCTGCAACTTTGGTCAACTGATTTAGTAATGTTTTCATAAAAGTCATGGCCCATCTGCTAGGATTACCTCAAATTTGTGTTTAGAGCTCTGTTTCTAGAAAAGGGGTTAAGGATGATGTGTGGACTTCCTCCCTCTTTAGTATTCCAAAAACTAATGGTGTCTTCCTTTATTCTCCAAGTGAAAAAAACGTATAGATATTGATGGTGATGGTGTTCAGGAACTGCGTTGTAAGCTCCTTGGTTTGACCCACACTGTACCGTACAATGATGTGGTTCCTCGACAGTAAGGATGCAGAGTAAGGACTTAGTCTGGGAGAACCACGAGTGCCCTAAAAACCCCAAGGACAGGAGCATCCTACTAGACTCCAGCAGTACTTGAGCCTGATGAGAACGGAAGAGAGCTACTGATGAACTCAAAAAGCACGTGTAGGATTTGCTGTTGAAGTTGCTGGCCAGGGCTTGACCTTGGATTCCCCAAGAAGGAGATCCTGCCCCATACAACATTGTAGGAGAAATAGCTCAAGGCCTATGTGGTTTGTGAATAAGTGCCTCATACAATGCCCCATACCTGGAAGATGCCGAGCAGGTTTCTGCGAACTATTTAAAAGTTAGTTTTAACTTTTTGCAAAACATCGTAATAGTTTTTTGGATTTTTTAACCAAGAAAAGCCATCGATGGAGTTGTGTATTGTTCCACATCATGCCATTCATTTATCCTTCAAGAGCAAGCTTGTGGGTCCCCCACGCTCACCTGCAGTACACGAAGCTTGCAGTACTGCCCTCGGAAGCCCCCCCTGGGCGTGTGGGCGGAGAGGCACTCGCCGTAGGATCCCAGCCTGTCTACATTTCCGTTAAGAATGTTGCTCCCAAGCTTCCCCACGGAGTCATACACTGAATTTCAAAGCAAAAGAAGTTTGCAAAATTAACTTCCTTGTGGCACTTTTAAATGAATTTATAGGTACAGGCTCCACCTTCTTAACCTATTAAACTTATATGACTGAAAAAGGAAGAGAGACAGATCTTGTTAGATGTCACTCCTTGAGCCTGCATCTTGCAACACAGCCCGTCATGGTGGCAGAGGGGGACAATGATGTGTTTTGCCTTCTTGTGCTATTACATGGTCTGTCAACTTGCTGAAGGAGGTGGAGAGTTTGGTTTCTCAAAAAAAAAAAAAAAAACCACCAGCCTGAGCAAGAGCGAGATCCTGTCTCTACTAACAATAGAAAAATTAGCCGGGCGTGGTGGCGCATGCCTGTAGTCCCAGCTACTCAGGAGGCTGAGGCAGGAGGATCACTGGAGCCCAGGAGTTTGAGGTTGCTGTGAGCTAGGTTGATGCCACTGCACTCTAGCCCAGGTGACAGAGCCAGATTCTATCTCAAAAAAACAAAAAACAAAAAAAAAACCCACCGGTTTCTGGAGAGTGAAAAAAGGTAATAAAATTTGGTAGCTTTTCTTTTCTCCCCCCAATGCACACCCAGGAGAAAATACTCATGTCTTGTAAAAAATTGTATCTGGTTTTGTGGGACCTTACTTTGGAGAGAGTTAATTTTTTTTTAACCTCAGAACAGAAAAGTGGTGTGATCAAGTGGAGGGCACTCTCAGCTCTGTTCCTGCAAAGCCCCGCTATTGTTTGTGCTTAGCTATGTCCTTTCTCCTTCACTTTCAAAATTCATTTCCTTTCATCTTCATTCATCTCTCCCTTTCCCTTCCTCAAATTCCCCCCGAAAACATTTGCTGTGTGTCCTCTCATTCGTGAGTGTTCTCGTCTTGCATGTGTGTATTTGTCATTTGTATGAATGGTTTTGTGCTTCCAATACCCTGTTTCTACATACGTCACTCAGTACGACATTTTTACCATTTTATGACTGTAAGGTGCACATCTAGTCCAGGGCTTCACTCCACAGTATAATAACCCATCACCACCTTTGATTTCGCTATTCCCAGGTGACGGACCCATAGACGACTCCAACCCACACAAACGCACTGTGATCAACTCCTTCTGTGCAGAGCAGCGTGATGATTGAGCTCAGATGTTACCTGGGAGGGAAACTGCTGGAGCATAAGGCCACAAACGCTTCGTCTGTGTAAACCCGACCAGATTACTCGCCAGAGTGACGGCCTCAGTCTGGGTTCCCCGGGGATACTGGTTCCTATCTCTCCTCTGTACTGTCCGGCTTGCTAATTTTGGGCAGTTCGTGGATGTAAAATGGTATCTAATTGTTGATTTAATTTCCATTTCTCTAATTTACAAATGAGCCCGAGTATTTTAGTTCGTTAGTCATCCCCTTAAGTTTTCTCTTCTGAAACTGTGTCCTTTGCTCGTTTTTTAATGGATTTTTCTTTTTGATTTGCAAGAGCTCCTTATTATTCTGTATACATATTGATCCTGTCTGTCTGAGTCCTTGAAAATATCTACTCTCAGTTAGCTGTCAGTTCATCTATAGAACAGAAATCCACCACTGTGCTTTGGTGTTTTCCTCATTTATAGGTCACAGAGATTTTCTGACATTACCTTCTGCTATCTTTATAGTTTTACCTTTCATATTTAGATCTTTAATTCATCTGAGTCATGAGTCATTCATCTGAGTTTTTTTTCTCCAAAAAGTGGGCCAAATATCCCAAAGCTATCTCTAAATAGCTCTGCCTTTCATCATGGGTTTGTGGAGCAAGTTTCTTTTTATATCAAGGTCTCGTATATACATGGATCTGCCTCTAAGTTCTCTATTTGCTTTTGTTTGTTCTAGACAAGACTAGCTACGTAACCTGAAGGGCCAGTGCAAAATGAAAATGCACATCCCTGTGTTATTAAGAATTTTAAGACGATGACAGCAAATCGCACTTCAACCAAGCATGAAGCTCCTTTAAGAGCAGAGCCCTGTGTGACTGCATGGTTGCAGTCCATGCCCTGGTTCTAGCACCAGAACCGTCTGGTTTTTATTATTATGGATTTGTAGTATATCAAGTGTGCTGCCTTTAGTCTTTTGTTTTTTTCAAAGTTGAGCTAGTTATTTATAGACCATTAATCATGTATACAAATTTCAGAAAAAGCTTATTGAGTTCCCCAAAACATCCAGTTAGACCATTGACTAAAATTGCTTTGGATATATAGATTATATGGAGGGAGCTGAAATCATTTTTATACTAAGCCATCACTGGATAACATGCAATTTATGCAAATCTTTTTTTATATCCTTACTTATAATTTTACATTGTTTTCCCTTGGTAAACTTAAAGCAGATATATAAGACAGTTCCTAAATAGTGTATAGTTGGCTGTTTTCCATGGTATTTTATTTTCAATTATATTTTCTAATTGATTGCTGCTCGTATGGAAAAATGCTGTCAATTTTTGTAATTTGTTCTGGTATCTGGCAAATTTGCTGAACTTGCTGTGCTGATTCTTATTAGTTTAATAGTTTTATTCCTTTTGCTCTCATCTTTACGCTACTTTTTTTTTTCCTTTTCTAGTTTTGGGATTAAAGTTATAATCAAATTTACAAAGTAAGTTGGGCAGCTTTCATACTTTTTTGTTTTCTGGAACAAGTATAATTATTGCCGGTTGCCAGGGCTTAGTGATGGTGGGGGAAGAGGGTTGTGTATGGCTTTAGAGAAGTAACACAAGGGAGATCTTTGTGGTCATAGACTAGTTCTGCATCTTGCTCGGAGTGTGGCTTACATAAATCTGCACATGTGCTATAATGACAGAACTATACACACATTGTATTATATCAGTATCAGTTTCCTTTTTAAAAAATATTGCGCTATAATTATGTCAGACGTATTATAATTGAGACAAGGCTCAAAGCCAAGCTTGGGCTCCATTAGTCCACAGGAACCAGGTCTTCAGCCTTCCTCTCCATCCTGTGAGCTGCTCTGTAGTCTGCCAATAATTTCCCTTAATACTGAAGTTTGCCAGAGTTAGTGTCTGTGGTTTAACCAAAGACTCCTTCCCAACTGATGTGCTCAGGGACCTACTGCTTCTATGTCTCAGAAACTGACCCAGGAAAACACACAGGAACACACGTTGCCAGAAGCTTGTAGCAGTCATGGTTACAATGGCAAAAAAATTGGACATAGACTATAAGGTTGAACCATTTGAAAATGCCATTTTATAGGAAAAAGCAGTATAATGTTGCAATTTCAAATAGTTCAGCCTCTCTCAGGAAATAGCTAAATGAGCAATGGGGCTTTCGTATTTCATAATACTATCCAAAACCTAAAGAGAGATAGATATATATTTGTTACTGTAGAAAATGCTCCAAAACATATTACAATGTGGGGAAAAGCAAGTTTAAGAACAATAAATATATATTTTTAATTTACAAAGCAAAAGAATATCTTTGTAGTAGATGTATAAACAAAAAAAGCAAGGAGAAATTTCCAGAAAAATACACATCCCATTGTTAACAGTTATTATCCAGGAAGGGGACTGATATTTGAATAAGGAAATAAAAAGGCCTTGAGCCGGGTGTGGTGGCTCACACCTATAATCCTAGCACGCTGGGAAGCTGAGGCAGGAAGATCGCTTGAGCTCAGGAGTTTGCGACCAGCCTGACCCCTGTCTCTACTACAGATAGAAAAAAATTAGCTGGGTACGGTGTGGTGGTACACCTGTAATCCCAGCTACTCAGGAGGCTGAGGCAGGAGGATTGAGACCAGGAGTTTGAGGTTGCTGTGAGCTATGATTACACCACTGCACTCCAGCTGGGGCAACAGAGCAAGACTCTTTGTCTCAAAAAAAAAAAAAAGAAATAATTTTAAAAAATAAAAAGGCCTTGAGCTTTGTATTGTTTAGATTTCTTTACAATGTAGATGGATTCATATACCATTTATGTAATCACATATAAACAAAACAAAAAGTTTAAATCATTTCTTAAATTCTTCAATAACATCCCATTATCTAGGTTAGGGCTTTCCCTGCCTTTGTTTTAAGAAAACTTTTGTTGGAATACAGCCACGCTCACTCGTTTACATATCATCCGTGTTGCTTTCGCACAGAACAGCAGGGCAACAGAGGCCGTTGGCCCACAAAGATGAAAATACTATCTGGCCCTTTTGAGAAACACTTTGCAGATCTCTTTTTTAGAGCTATGAGTCTCAGCCCTGGTGGACATTCAAATCACTTGGGACATGTTTTTTAAAATACTGAAGCCCTGGTTTTATTCTTACAACGGATTACTTAATTGGTGAGGGCTGGGGCTTGAGCATGAATTGTTTTTCATAATGTCCCAGGTGATTCTCAGGTGCAGCCAGCTTGACCGCTCTGACCTTTAGGATTAATTCCAGACTCCTGAGCATGGTTTAAAAGGCCCTCCACGAGGGGACTTGCCCCTCTGGCCTCATCCTCCCAGCCTGCACTTGTTTCCTCTGCTCCATCATACAGAATGCACCAGGCCGGGCCAGCGTTCGTCTGTCTTTCTGCGTATAAAATGCTCCTTCCCAACTGCCTGGCAAATCCTGAATCATCCTCGAAGTCTAGGCTGAAGGATGGTCTCCCCCAGGAATTGTTCCAGACTCTTGCCTAATGTATCACACTAAAAGGTATGTCATTGTGTACCTGTCTGTCTCCTGTGTTGGGGAGGGGCAAACGTGCCACGTCTTAATTCAATAATGTCTGTCTCAGAGAAAGAGCTCAATGAACATTTGCTGAATTGAATTAAACTTTGAAAAACTTACGTTCAGATGCCCAAAATCCAGCTCCAAAAAGATATTTTGAGGTCCTCTCTGTGTCAATAATAATTTTAAAAACTGGATGCATTTCCTATAAATAGACTAAGTGATTTTCAAATTCCCTTCTTCATCAGTGGGTATCCCAAACTCTGTAGCCTAAAGTTTAAAGGTCTGGAACTATAAGCACGGACGGAGACAGAAGCAGGAGAGATGTCAGTACTGATACTGTCTGTCCCGTAGGTAGAACCCTGAAGGGCACATGTAGAAGGGTACCCCCGAGTCTTCATTTGAGGATATTAAATTCTAGTTTTTTCCAATTGCTATTTTGCTTTATAAACTGATTGCATTTGTGGTTGTCTAGCTGGGCATATATTGTGTATTGCGTTATTTTTTCCAATTGCATTTGCTTCCTTTCTGTTTATGAACTCAAATGGACAGTTGCCCTTTTCCAACTTGATCCTTAATGAATTTCTGTCAAAAACCTAAGGGATGCTGGGACGTGGGCACCATCCAAATCAAGATATATGTGATTGTCCTGGGAGGGAGGAGTAGAATTAACCAGGGATTAATCACACCTGCCACTTCAGATCACACGGCAGTTGTCCCAAGGTTTCATTTTCAAGAGATTAAAAACAGCTCATCTCAATTCTGTGCTAATTGGCAGACAAATTTTCTTTCTCACATAGTGACAATGAAATGTGCATATTAAAATGTACAGTCGGTTAATTTCTGGGTTGGAATAAAAGAAAAAAGACCTTGGTCTATGGTCTTAAATTTTAAAATATGATGCATTTACACCGTGGAGTTGAAGGCAGCACAAGCTTCTGGAATGCTGGGCCAGAAACAAATTCTGAAATGATCATCGTCAGTATTAACAGCAAATATTTATTAAGCACCTACCAGACTGCTGTGTTACACTGGAGATTTTTAAAACCTAAAAATCTCGCCGTATAGTCGAAGACACAGAACACACACGTCACAAGCGAACCATCTGGTGCCAGAGATTTCCGTGTGGCAGGAAAAAGATGAACGTGCAGTCAGTTTCACATCCCAATTCCTGAGGCAGGCTCCTTGCAAACGCCTCCTGGCGGTCTGCCTCGTGTCTGGTCAACTATTAATCTTAGACTTAAAGAACAAGAACAGCACGTATATTTGTTTCTCGTGACTACTGTAACAGATCACCACAAATTTGGTGGCTTAAAACAACAGAAATTTATTTTCTCACTGTGCTGGAGGCCAGAAGTCCAGAGTCGGTATCGCTGGGCTGAAGTCCAGGTGTCGGCAGTGCCATGCGCGCTTTCGGGGGGCTGTAGGGAGTCCAGCTTCTTGGTGGCCACGTCACCTTGTGTGTGGACATGCATCACGTCCGCATCTGTCTCCCTCGTCTAGTCTAAGGATGCCCGTGGTTGCATATGGAGCCCACCCTGATAATCCAGGACAATCCCCACATTCTAAGAGCCTAATTTAATCACATCTGCAAAGACCCTGTTTCCATTTAAGATAACATTCGCAGGTTCCAGGAATTAGGATATGGGTATCTTTGGGGGTGGGGCCGTGTTTCAGTCTACCACAGCATGGGTATTCTATAACCAGTGAATCCAGAATGTCACTGGAGCCCACTGTATCGTCCTTTCTCTACTAAAAAAAATTTCTTAGTGTCAGCATTTTTGCTGTCCCTAGCTCTAGCATCAGTAGCAGGCCTGGCCTTGAGTAAAATGTCCTCCAGATGTTCAGAGATTGAAAATAGAGTGATAACCAATCCTCCACTGGCGACAGAAAACAAAGGCTCGGCGGCGGCCAGTGACTGGTGCTGGTCCACTGAGTGTCTGCCCCTGCGGCGGGACCTCAGCCTGGCCCGGGCTTCCAGGAGGGAAGATGAGGCACACAGACAGGAGACACACAATGAAGCCAAAGGGAGGGAGTGATCTGAGTAGGACGCTCGGCATCTGGGCCACCAGGGCGGGCTTGGGGCCTCGGTGTAGGAACCAGGGAGAAGGGGCTCGAAGGGTTAAGAATGTTTGAGAGCAAAAGTAGCTCCTGGGCAAGATCTCAAAGATGTGATGGGAATAGAGAAAACAGGAAATGAAAAGCCCTGCAGGCTGCTGGGGAACCAGGGCCCTCCCCTCCCTC
This sequence comes from Avahi laniger, assembly GCA_963575035.1. Classification (NCBI taxonomy): domain Eukaryota; kingdom Metazoa; phylum Chordata; class Mammalia; order Primates; family Indriidae; genus Avahi; species Avahi laniger. The sequence goes on along the minus strand of CAUYSK010088395.1, from coordinate 15,106 downwards.
CCTCCCTCCCCACATGCTGTCCCAGAGGAACAAAGAGCAGGGAAATGCAGAGACCGCGTGGAGCCCTGGCAGCCGGGTGCCGCCATGATGGTCCCACGGCACAGCCTCCCCCGCCGGCCGCTGCTGCACACAGTGGCCTTGCAGGGCGGGCTTGCCCTGGGCGGGGCTGCTACCTCTCAAGGCAAAGGAGTCCCAGGACCCGAGGCAGATGGGCTTTTACTTTCCGTGCTAGGTGATAAATGCATGCTTTTCATTCTAGTGGATGTGTCCGAGAGGCCATGGCTCTTTGTTCTAGTTTCCTAGAGCCGTCTGAAATTTCCGCAAACGGGTGGCTTAAAACAACAGAAATTTATTCTCTCTCAGTTCCAGAGACTAGAAGTTCAAAATCAAGGGGTTGGCAGTGTTGGTTCCTCCCGGAGGCTCTGTGGACATCTGCTCTGTGCCTCTCCCCTGGCTTCTGAGGGTGCCAGCAATCCTTGGCATTTCACGGCCAGGAAGCACATCACTCCAGTGTCTCCTGTGTGTCTCCACGTCCAGATTTCCCTCTTCTAAGGACACCAGTCATTGGATTAGGGGCCACCCCAATCTACTATCACCTTATCTTAATTTAACTATTAATATATCTGCAGAGACCCTATTTCCAAATAAGGTCATATCCACAGAAACCAGGGGATTAAGGTTTCAGCATGTTTTTTTGAGAACCACGATTCAACCCACAACACTCTCCAAGTGGGTATTGTTATAAATCGTGTGATATAAAGAACACGTGGCACGCTGCGTTCATTTGCTAGGCTGCCGTAACGAAGTACCCGACAGGGTGCTTGCATGGCAGGAATCGGTTTCTCACCGTTCTGGGGGCGCTCTCTGTGTCTGAAATCAAGGTGCTGCCAGGCTTGGTTTCTTCTGAGGCCTCTGTCCTTCTAGATGCCCCCTGGCTTTGTTCTCACATGGTCTTCCCTCTGTGCACGTCTGCGTCCTATCTCTTCTTATAAGGACACCAGTCGTCAGTTTAGGGCCTTCCTAACCCATCTCATTTTAGCTTAATTATCTCTTTGAAGACCCTGTCTCCAAATACAATCACATTCTGAGATACTGGGGTGAGGACTTTCAACATATAAATTTGAGGGGACCACAGTTTAGCCCATAACATATAGAAATTACCAAAAATAATAAAATTTACGGTTTTCCTTAGTATCAATTCCACATGTACCCAGCTGATTCTCACAGAATGCTTTCATTGATTTGTTCCAAACTCCTGTACCTGTAGCCAATTTGTGATTTCAGTTGACCAAATATAGTCCTGATGGGAACGTTGAATCTTGTTGTTCACCTTAACGAGTAATACAGCAGTGAAATAAGAAAGATGTATGTCAGAACTGCACTCACTAGTCCATGATGTGTGCAGCTTTCTTGCCGAATCAGATGAGGGTTTGAGTACTGAAGAATATTTCCTCATCATTTTGTGCTATTCATAATGTAGTACTTATAGACATTATATACTTTTAAGTTAATCTGTACTCTTAACATTTTATCCATCAGTTTCTTCAGTCTAGACTAGATAGTCCAAAGACTAAAGCCCTAACTGTTAGCAACCGCTGACTTCCCTGGGGAAGATGCTCCCACTGGCCGACTTCTAGCTCCCCGGGCGCCGGCCCTGACCCTGAACTTAGGAGGCTGTGTGCAGTAGCAAAACAGTAATTTCCACCACACAGACACAAGAGATGAAAATAGCTTCAAAAGCATAGATGATAGCAAAATACAGTAAAATAGGAAGTGATAAGTGTTGAATATTACTTTTATTTTTAATACAATTTATTTAATTGTAAATTTGTGTGAAACTGTTCAACAGCTGGCTTGACAATTGAACAACTGGCTCTCACAAGCCAGCGTAGACAGGCTGTAGCCCACTGCTGGGCCTAGGAATCAGAATTCTTTAAAGCTGCTGTAGGTTTTCAGAATTGGGCCATTTCACAGGTGAGGACACTTGTTGGGCAAGGTGATGTGGCTCAGGTGAGGTCTGGTTGTTGGCCTAACCAGCAGGGGACCCCAGGCCTTAGGATTGCCAGCCTAGAATAATGTCCATGTCCTGGCTCTAAAACTTGATTCGTTTATAAGAAAAGGAGAATGAGGAAGGGGACAAAGTGCCCGGGGGAATGTCCAGGGGATCAGGCAGAGACAGAAAGGTGAGGAGAAGGGAGACCAATTGTCTTCACAAAAGGACATCCCAGATGGAACCATTCTTGAACTGGAAATAGACGAGTGTTAAGAAAGAGGAAGGCAGTGACTCCCTAGTACTCGCAGAGAAAGAAAATTGAGAAAAAATGATGACTCAGGCAGCAGGATGCCAGTGATCTTGTAGGATACAGTTTTTATATGTGACTGAATGTAGGTTTCTGTGGATTATGAAGTTTAAAATGACAAAACCAGGTGCACAGAGACCAGTACACTCACCTGAGGACTTCAGTAGTGAACAGGGCATAAAACAAGACCTGAGAAGCCAAAGGGTGGCAAAATCAAAGCACGCAAAAGTGTCATGTAGGTTTTGTTCCCATTAAAATGCTGGGCGTGGGACTGTTCGAAAGCAAAGGGGAAGGATGGTGGAAAGAGGGGAACGGAGCCTCGTTTTAGAGGTAGATCACTGTAGTCTTTCCTGTGATGTCTGCCCCTTTAATCCATCCTACCCCCTGCCAGACCGAGTCTGAATCTCCCGTGTTCTGCAGCAGCCACGGCTCCTATTCCCTTCGTCGAGATCAAATATCTGGGCACGAATTTCAGTGACCCTCTCTCCACCTTACTTCCCATCTCCCACCTACTCTCTGAGCTCCTCGTGTACAGCCCACGCCCGTTACCATCTCTGCGCTTGGGATTAGGGGCGGCGTTTAAAAATGCTATTATGCAATAGTTCATATATTGAAAAGCACAAAGCATAAAACAAATGCCAGTTTTCTCACCATCACCTTAAAAAATAAAACTTGACCCGTCACTGGAAATCTAGTGTGTCCCAGCTCCATCCCTGCCCTCACCACCCCCTCCAAGGCAACCCAGGAGTGGACGTGGAGGTTTTATCATGTGCTCTTTAGCATTTGTACGACATACATGGAGCCTTAATTTGCATTCGTGTAAACTCATGTACTGTGGAAGAGATCTCTGTATGATTCCTCCACGTGGATACAAGCAGCCGTGCTTCATTCCTTTCTGCGGCTGGCTTCTGCTTTTGTTTTTTCTTGTTTCTCTTGTTGCCTGTTTTAGGCAATGACTGAAAGCGCAGACTCGGGACTCAGATGCTACGGGCTCAAGTCCTATTTCTACCACATACTTTGGGCAAGATACTTTACATGGCTGTGGTTTGGTTTCCTCATTAATAAAACAGAAATGATAATGACACTCCTCTCCCATCACAGGGCGGTAGTTAGGATGAGATAGGACAGCCCTTGCACAGGCCTCAGAAGGGTGCCTGTCTCATAAAAGTCCTCACTAACCACGGACTCTCATTATTTTCCCATCCACACAACTGCCAGGAAAACCACGCTGAGAACTAAGGTCAGAACCACATGCTGTGCTCAAAAATCCCAGGGAAAATGTCAAAGCAACAATGCCAAGTATTTTCTGGTACGTCAGAATGAAAATCGGTTAAAACTATTACAATAAGTGAACAGTCATCTATCCCATTTATGTAAAGCATTCGATTCTTTCTTGAACCATTATCTTGGGAAAATTTTTTTTTAACTAAAAAAGATTTTCAATTTTCAGGCTCCTACAGATGGAGCATGGTTGGTGTATGCCTAGAGCAACTTGCAAGGCAAATACCGTTAACATGGCTGTGACTAATGATGACAATATGTGCCACCACCTCACCACCAGAAATCCGAGCCAGTCATCTCACCTTCTGGAGTTTCTTGGCCAGTGTATTTGGCTCAGTTTTGTCAGAATGTTCCCTGTCAATATCACCAAGTGTTGTAGCAAAACATAATCAGTTTCAAAATGGGACTTGAAGAAGATGGCTATCGAATTAATTGGATTTATGTTTTCCCACCGTTTCATTCAATACCAGGACATCTAATCCAGTGCGGAATGGCAACTGTACACTATTTCGAATTACAAAATATTAGATCAAAGCTATTCATCATTATGATGTATATTATGCTATCAAGTGTCTTTCGATACAAAGTAAATTAGTCATGCATTCAAAATGTAAGTGGAAATTGCTATGTTAGCTTATCTAGCTCTGGAAAGAGTGAGTTTTTACATTTTTCCTTGTTAGTGGTTTTCATCAGCATCGACAATGAGTCCTTCTCTTGAAGGAGAGGTTACCCTAAGGAAAACAATCTGATTTACTGCCCCTTGCCGACAGGAAGGTATGTGTCCCTTTACTGGTGAGAATAATTTTTGGAGAACTCACAAAAAGCAAATTACAGCCAACTGAAATCCATCCATGTCTCATGCAAAGAGGCTTGGCTACAATCTAACTTTTTTTTTTTTTTGAGACAGAGTCTCACTCTCTTGCCTGGGGCGAGTGCCGTGGCATCAGCCTAGCTCACAGCAACCTCAAACTCCTGGGCTCCAGCAATCCTACTGTCTCAGCCTCCCAAGTAGGTGGGACTACAAGCATGAGCCACCATGCCCGGCTAATTTTTTCTATATATATTTTTAGCTGTCCAATTAATTTCTTTCTATTTTTGGTAGAGACGGGGTCTCGCTCTTGCTCAGGCTGGTGATTTTTTTTTTTAAAGGCAAAGACCAGAAACATACGTATCCCAAGAGTTAAAGCTTACTAATTAGAGGAAAATCAGGAAACAGAAATCATTCACAGAGGAAAATAAAGAACTCTCTACTCTCATCTATCCAAAGACTATTTGGTTAACCCCTCAGCAGACATCTTTCCTATTTTCCATCTAGATTCCCACATCTTTACTAGTCTTCTACAAAAATATGATCATGTCCTACACAGGGCTTAGTAACCACCTTGGTTTAGTCAAACATACTACTGAGGGCCATCGTGGGGACCCACAGCTCCTGTGATGCAGTCAAGAGCTCACCAGCCTGCAAAGGCTCTCACGGCCCCAGCCAGGCTCGGGGGCTTCCCCCTGCCCTGCTACTTCCTGGGAGCTCTTGGGACAGGAAATGGTACCACCCAGGTCCTGGCCTAACAGCTTGGGGGACCACAAATGCAAAGGAAATCACCTTCCCTGCCAATCACCTCCTCTGCACCCTGAGTTCTCAAGTGCATATTCCTATCACTCTAGCTCTGACCCCAGTCTGCCCCAGCATCACCCCTTACTATCCCATTCCCCAGCTAGGACCCAGGAATCCCCATGCCAGACCCCGCACATCCCCTCCTGCTTCAGGGAGCCCCAGATCCCCCCCAGCACCATGCCAGACCCCAGAAGGAGCAGGTGAGGGTGCTGTCCTCACATAGCAGCTGCAGGAGCAGGGTGGGTGGGGCAGGATGCAGGGTGGGGTGGGTGGAGCCAGGGCCCCACTTCCTTTCCCCTTGGGGCCCTGTCTGCCCCAGTCCTGCCCCAGCCTCAGGAGGAGTTGGAGTGGCCTGGCTCCAGACCTGTGCCCTAATCAACTGAGCTGGTAAGGGGGTGTGACCTGGTGGGGCAGGGGCCTCAGTGGACCTGGGTATGTGCCTATGGCTTGAAAAGACCCTGACAGGTGATGGGAAAAGAGGACCAGGAGCCGTAGGGCTGCACAGGATCAGGGCAGGGTGGGAGGGGGTGGCTGTTGCTGGAGTCCGAACTGCCTAGGCTTGTGGAGGGCCGCGGGATGGGGCTGATGGGGCAGCTTCCAGCATCTGCTCCCTTGTTATTTCTGATAATGGTAAAAGCAAGGGTGGAAAAAGCCGTTAAACCACAAGTTGGGCCTGGCAGTTGGCAGGGAAGTGGGCAGGAGGGAGGGCCTGGCCCGGTCCTCCCCCAGCTCCCCAGTGTTCCGTTTCTCCAACCCCCTCTCACCTCAGGTCCCAACTTCTGCGTGTGTCTTGCTCTGGAAATGGCCCTGCTTCTCCTTTTCTGGGTCCTGGTGGTGAGCCCAGAGGCTCTGGGCAACCTGACAACTTTACAGCCGTCCAGCCCCGAAGGGTCCTCTGCTTCTTTGGTCTCACCTAACTCTGAGGCCCTGAACCTCAACTCAGCGATCTCCATCAGCTCAATAACAGAGGATGCCAAGGTTGACGGCACTGGGGACCAGGTCTCAAGCCCACCTCCAACTCTAACTGCCAGTGAGGTGTCCACTCTTGGGATTTTCACTGGTGCCAGCACTGACCCCTCTGTATCTGAGCCATCAGTCTACCAGGAATTTTCCCCCAAGAAGTCATCAATGCTCTTGGAAACCTCTAATACAACCAGTGACCCTGCTGTTCCCACAGCAATATCCCACAATGTGAACAGTGGAATCATGACAACTGGCTCTCTGGAGACCTCCAGTGGGGCCAGTGGACCTCCTGTTACCACAGCAACTAGCTCTCTGGAGACCTCCAGCGGGGCCAGTGGACCCCCTGACACCACAGCAACTAGCTCTCTGGAGACCTCCGGCGGGGCCAGTGGACCTCCTGTCACCAAGGCAACTAGATTTCCGGAGACCTCCAGTGGGGTCAGTGGACCCCCTGTCACCATGACAACTAGCTCTCTGGATACCTCCAGCGGGGCCAGTGGACCTCCTGTCACCACGGCAACTAGATTTCCGGAGACCTCCAGTGGGGTCAGTGAACCCCCTGTCACCATGACAACTAGCTCTCTGGAGACCACACATGGGGCCAGTGGATCCCCTGTAACCACGGGAACTAGTTCTCTGGAGACCTCCAATGGGGCCAGTGACTCCTCCATCTCCAGTGTAAAAATATCCACAGTGATTACTCCTGTCATCATGCCCTCCCCAAATCCTCATGGGGAGTCGAAGGGCATGCTGCTCGTGCCTGTGCTCATGGCCCTGCTGGTGCTCATAGCCTTCATAGCTCTGCTCCTGCTGTGGCGCCACCGGCAAAAGCGGCGCACAGGGGCCCTGAAGCTAAGCAGAGGCGGAAAGCGCAATGGGGTGGCAGATGCCTGGGCTGGGCCAGCCCGGGTCCCCGAGGAAGGAGCCGTGACTGTGACAGTGGGAGGGCCCGGGGAGGACAAGGGCTCCGGGGTCCCCAATGAGGAGGAGTCCGGCCCGCGGCCCACGCTCACCACTTTCTTCGGCAGGCGGAAGTCTCGCCAGGGCTCCTTGGCACTGGAGGAGCTGAAGTCTGAGTCAGGCCCCTGCCTAAGAGGGGAGGAAGAGCCGCTGGTGGGCAGTGAGGACGGGGCCGGGGAGGACCCCACTGCTGATGGGCCGGAAGCAGGAGACGGGGCTGCGCCGCAGTGCTCGCAGTGCTCGTGAGCAGCAGGAGCGGAGGGCCCAGTCCCTGTCCGCGTCCCTGCCGGCGCCCAGCGCTTCGCCGCAGCTGCCCGGCGGCTCCTTGGCCCCTGCGCTCTGCATGTTCCTCGCATCTGCCTCGCCCTGCATCCCACCTGGCCCAGGCTACCCCCGCACCGCGGGCCATCTGCGGACTGAATGCAAGAACCTTCCCCAGCAACCGCTACTTCTCCCCATCACCTTCTCTCCATCTTTTTAATCCTTGGAACCAGCTGCCGAGACTCCATAATGTCAAACTTACTGGATCTATGATTTCTCGGAGGATCCCCGGGGGTATCAGAATCTGGAAAGAAGGAGGAAATGACAACCCAGCAAACTCCCACCTACGATTAACTTTCTGAAGCGTTAGAAGGGCTGTCCCCGGCGCAGCCCAGAACCTCCTTTAGCTCTGGGCTGGGGGGCCAGCCTGGAGCATAAGCTGGGTGTGGCCCTTACCTGTGCTGTCAGGCGCGCCTGTGGCCTTTCCCAGAGCACCTGGACTCTGGGCTGGCCCATGGCTCAAGCCTCCACACTCTCCCCCACCTGTGGCCTGAGACAGCCAGAGACTTTGCTATTTCTCCTCCCAAGCGCGGAGGTGAGAAGAGTTTCTGGCCACCTGCAGTTCTCAGAGTCCCTCCACAGGTGCAGTTTGTGGGTAAGAAGTGAGGATTTGGCAATATTTGTGAAGGGCAGTAGTGAGAACAGACAGTGTGAGGGGGGGCAGGAAGGGGTGCAGAGACCGTGGAGATGCCAGCCTAAGTGTGGGGGACACAGGACTCCTGAGAACATATGTGTCCTCATCTTTGCTCGGATGGGGTAGACACAGCAGAAAATATACCTCTGTCTGAAGCCCAGTAAGGAATGCCCGTCCTGATAGAAAGACACGTGTGACCCAAGTGCTGGGTCTTCAGCTCAGCCACTGTATCCCTTCCTCAAAGTCTCCCTCCCTCCAGTACATGCTGTGTACACATCACACACATACACACACATGCACACACACATGTGCATGGGGAGAGGAATCTGCCCAGTAGCAGGAACTGGGTGCTGCAAAACCATAGGTCTCACTGTTGCTTTCCCCCTGTTGTGTGTTTAGTCTTCGTGTCTGTCTTCTCCTCATTCAGGGGCTGAGCACCTTCCCTTCTTCAGGGGAATCAGTGACCGTGAGTTAAATAAGAGGAGACAGCCGGGAGCAGGGACTTCCCCTGTGGGTCTGTGGTGGAGAGGAGGGGGCCAGACCCAGCTGTGCTCCCCTGAGAGCAGCCCAGGCTGCTGCCCAGGGAAGCACAGGGTTGATGTGTCCCCAGGGCAAAGAGGAAATTTGCAAAGAGGAAGTTGTTGAGTCAGAGGGTGTAGTGGCTGAGAGCAGACAGACTGACCTACAAAAAGAGACATGGCACCCACGTGCGTGTGACTGCCTTGTGGCCTAGGTGGGAGATGGGCAAGAGCCAGGTGGGTCGGTTTGTGAAGTGGGAGGGGGGGAGAATGGCAGAAAGTGGCCTGCTTTGGGGGAAAGGGCTGAGCCAGATGGAACCCAGCCTTCCCCCTGCCAGGCCGAGCACCCATGGGGCTGTGTCTAGGTACCTTTTGCTACTTCTCACAAGGCGCTGTTTGGACTAACTGTAGCCCCAGAATGACAGAAGTGAGTTGCAAAAGTCCGTTAAGATTCTGCAACTGTTGTCTTGGATTTGTGAAACCAAGTGCCCAATTTCAAGTTTAGAAAACACTGCCACTGAACTCCAAGGTCATCTGCTCCCTCCTTCGATGCACAGATACAGCCATTTCTGAGCCATGACTGGTTTCCAGGGCAAATCCTGAAGGCAATGGGGTAGGGGTGGTAAGGCAGCCAACAGAGTTTCCAGAGTCCAGAAAATATCAAAATATCTTGTAAGTGTTAAAATAGAGGCACAAACAGATTTTTATGAGTGCACCAAAGGAAGAGAGTGAAATGCTGCCCCTGGGCAAAGGTCAGAGGCTTAACCTGATTTTGTCATTTGTCTGGGCCTTTGTCACATCCACTGTTTCACTCCTGGCGGCTATCATGCCTGGCCTGCAGCAGGTCCTCAGTGAATATGCATTTGAATGAATGAATGAATTAATGAGAGGACCCTTCAGAGATCTGAAGGCTCCAGAAGGGGGAGGGCATTCTTGGCGGTGGGGAGGGCAGGTGCAAAAACCTGACAAGGAGGGAGGCGGAGGGGAGAGGAGGGGACGGGTATATGCATACACAAAGATTACGATGTGCACCATCCGAGGGATGGACACACTTGAAACTTGGACTTGGGGGGGAGCGGGGGCAAGGGCAACATATGTAACCTAAACCTCTGTACCCCCATAATATGCTGCAATAAAACAAAAAACAAAAAACAAAAAAACCTGACAAGGAAAGCAGAGCAGTGGAATCATTTTGGCGTAAATGTGGAAAAGATGCTTTTCCATTCTCTAAAGGGAAAAGCAAAGCAAAGGAATCTATGTAGATATCGTAAGACCAAAAAGAAAAAAAAAGGAGACAGAGAGAGAAACAATAAGGTAATATAACGTCCGATGATAGGACCAAATATATCAGCTATGAAAATAATTATAAAAGGCTTATTGTACTTACCATAGTCACTATAAATCATGTTTTCAAAAACTGTGTAATGACTTTGGAAAATGCCAACAATTTAATGTTAAGTGCATCCCCATTTCTGACCCTCAATTGAGTTTGGTTGGTTAGGCAAAACCTGGTGAGAGAGGATGGGCCACCTGGGGGCTGCCGGCACGGGTGACTCCTGTGAGCTCTGCTCTGAGCCTGCTGCTCTTGGGCAAGGGAACTGGAAACAGACCCCATCCCTGAGCTGCCAAGTTCCGACTTTGGGCCAGGAGGCACATCACTGTTCACAAAACAAGAGAGGAATACAATCTAAATTCTCAAAGTAGAAACAACATCAGACCTAAACAAAAGTAGAGAGAAAACTTTCTAACCCTAAGAGGGTGTTTAGGTGGAAGAGCCTACACAGTGGTGACTGCTTGGTCCCTGGGTAGGGCCAGTTTGGGGTAGGACCGGTTTAGGGTAGGGCCATTAGACAATGGAAACCCAGGGCATTTTGGAGACAATCTACTTGCTCCCAACAATGAGCTGCAAGTGGGTGCCTGTGTCACCAGCCCCCTGTGGTGCTCAGAGCCTGCCCGCCCAGCTTGTGGCATCAGAACAGCCTGGCTGAACCTTGCCGAGATCCCAGTTTAAGCAGAGCCAACTCTGTGCCTGCCGTGGAGGGAGCCACATACTCGCCCCTGGGTGTGCACACGCTCTGCCTGAAGCCAGCCTCCCCCAGCAGGCCCCACGACATGCACATCTTCACTTCCCGCCAACTCCTCCTCAACCGTCAAGATTCAGCTCACATGTCACTGGCTTTGTGAAGCCGCCCTTGCTGTCCCCACCCCAACCAGACCTAGTGTGACTCCCATAGCACCTCGCGTGACAGCATGAGTAATCAGCTGTAATGACGTGAGAGTGTCCCTCACTATTAGAGTGTGAGCCCCTCCAAGGCCACTTGGTCCGTTTTCAACTCCAGAGTCCAGGGCCCAGCAGCCAGCAGCTACTTAGCGTGTGTTTACTGAGTGGAAAGATAAATGAATTAACGAACAAACAAATGATGGTTGTATAATAAATGTGCGGTAGGATCAGGTCTGTCTTTTGAGTTAGCCCTGGCATCCAGGAGATGCCTGAGGAAGCGCAGCCCAAGATGAAAGCATTTTTCTAGTCCAAGTGAGATATGGCGGGAGTCTGGCCCAGGGTTTAAGAAGAGGTCAGGTTTGAAATAGATTTATTCAGAGAAAAAGATTTTAGGACTAATTGGCTATTGAGGTGATGAGGAGAAGAATGACGCTATACTTTCGAGATGCTGACATCCTTGTCTGGAAATGCAGGGGGATGAGCAATTTTTGGGAAAACAGTAAGTTCATTTTTAAAACTATTAGGAGCAATGTTTTGGAGACAGTTACAAATAGAGGCCTAGAGCTTGGGAGGGAACTCAGGGATGGAGATAGAGATTTAAGAGTCCTCTGGCTATAGATAGCAATTTAAGTAATAGTATGGATGGATAAATACATTAGTTACATCGTCCACTATGTAGACTGAGAGGAGAACTGCAGAGAGAATCTTAGTGTAACGGTCAGGGCAGGCTAACTGCTGTAAGAACCAACTCCAAAATTTCAGTGGTGTAACTCAAGAGAAGTTTTTTACTTGCTTATATAACAGCTTATTGCTTCTGCAAGGTCATCCAAGGACGCAGTCTTCTTCCAGTTTGTGGCTCTCTCATTCTTCCAGGCCTTAGAACGTTCTGCTTTCAACCAGCTGATGGGTGGCGGGGAGAGTGGGCTCAGGTGAAGGCTTTCATGGGCAGGTCTGGAAGCCGCAGGCCTCACTTTTGTCCACACACCATAGGGCAGAATTCAGTCACGTGGCTGTCTTGGTGCAAAGGAGGCTGGGAAATGTAGTTCGGCAAGGTTCCCAGGAGAAAAAGAGACACAGTTCCCACCACACTGAGGGAACACCAAAATGTGGGGACTGGATGTAGGAAGAAGGGCCTACAGAAAAGAGCCTCAAAAGATGGACCAGGAGAAAAATGACATTTGGGGAAAAAAGGGAAAAGAAAATTTGGAGAAGGGCTGGCAGAAGCAGGCAGAGGACTGGAATGAGGGAAACAAGGTGCCAGAGTGACGCCTTCTTGACTTCTGCACCCTGGGTGCCTGGCTCATCGTACCAGACAGTGGTCCTTGTGAGCGACTTTAGCAAGAGATTTCCGATGAAGAAATGAAGGTCCTTGAGGTTCTTGGACAGGAACTTGCCTGAAGTCCCCATACCGGTTATTGGCAGTTTCCTGGATTTCCTGTTCAGAAACGGAGCTCTGAGTTACCTGTGCCCTTAATGTTCCTTGGGAAGGGGAAGGGAAAGGAAGTGCGTATTAATTAGTTGACTCTGTGTCACTTGCAGAGTTTTCTTAGCTGATTCTCAGTTGAGCCCATGAGGTAGGTATTATTCCATTTCATAGCTAAGGAAATTGAGGCACAGAGAAAGGTAAAAAGTATTTGAGATCAAAAAGCATGGAATTAGGATTTGAACCCAGCTCCAAGGCCTGTGACTGTCCCAGTACACCACACAAAAGGCGTTCCAGCCCTCAAAAGGGAGCACATTCTTCCATCCCCAGCCTCACACCCTGGGCAGGGCCAGGAGGGCTGGGGGTGGGGAGAGAACAGGGCCTCCAGCTCCCTTCCCTGGCTGGTGCCAGAGAATACAGGACTTCAGGGGCTTCTCAGCAGAGAGCACACTGAGGTGTGGACAGCCCCAGGGTGCTGGAGGAGGAAGGACGGAGGCCAGAAGAGGGGGAAGGGCTGGTCTGGCTGCTGCCCAGTGCCTCCCCTTTCCCAGCAGCCCCACCCCCGCCCTCGGCCTGGCTTCTCAGAGCGCTGGACCTGAGCAGTGGACACACAGACCCTGACAGCTCCAAGTCGCCATGGACGCTGAAGGTAAAGGGGCACTCTCCCCAGTGTCCCTGCACCCCCGTCTCCCCCATTGCCTTGGCTCTCTCCCCATCCCGACCTGCCTCAGCCCTTGGGGAGATTATCTCCCCTCTGGTCTCCCCGTCCACTCTCTCACCACCCTGTGAGCCGTCAATCTCCCTGAACCCCCACAGGCCTCTTCTCATCTTCTTTCTCCTTTTATGTTGGGTCCCCAGGGAGCTCTGGGGAAGAAAGGGGCTTGAGGCCCGGACAGGGCAGGAGCAGCCTAGGGGAGGCGGAGTCTCCCGAAGGTAGGGGTGGGGGAGGGGGGACACTGGACAGCGGGGGCAGGGGAGGCAGCCCTGGACTTTGGTCCTCACTGGCCACTCAGAAGGAGCAGAGGCAAAGTCCCAGGCCATCTGTGGCTGGCTGGGGGAGGGGCCTGAGTCCTGGGAGTCCCTAGAGGCTGCGTGCAGAGCCAGAGGAGGCCGGCTCTGGAGTCAAAAGGCTCCACCAGGGACAGGCCAAGTGACCTTGGGCAGGCCCCTGACTTCTCAGAGCCTCATTTCCTTGCATTGGTAAAATGACAATAATAGTTCCCTGCTCTCAAGGTTTTGGGGAGGACTGACGACAGACGGCATGGGGTGCCTGTGCTTGGGGCACAGGAAGCCCTTCCTTAAGCTCCCTGCCTTGTGGCCTTCCCTCCTTGGGTTTCTCCCTGGGAACTCTCCCCAGCCTCTGACCCCCTCCCTCTGTTTGGAGTGCCTGCTGGCCCCACACACTCAGCCCCTCGTTAGCTGTGGAGCCAGCTCTTGGGGGTCCCCTGCAGGGCGGCACACAAGATACCTTTCAATCCCAGTTGTGTCTTTCTTTTTTGAAATAACCCCACCTGGACTTGAATCCCGGCCACTATTCGCGAGCTGTGGGAACCTCTGCAAGTTACTTAACCTGTAGGGGCCTCGGCATCCACATCTGGAGAATGGAGATGACGGTGCTGTTCTCACAGAGCAGTAGTGAGAATTAGATACCTTACAGATGTTGAAGTATGTTGATCTGATTCCTTTAGGGCTGGGTTTCTTTACAAGAGGGATCGTGGATGGGCTTTGGGGGAGTTCATGAACCCCAAATTTGTATGTGAAATTGTGTGTCTCTGTGGGAACATAGTTATGCACTTTTCTGGGAAGGAGATCTGTAATTTTCATCAGATCCAGATTCTTAAAAGAGTAAACGAAAACCTCAAAATGTCAAGGACGTTCACCAATGACACACCCACCTCTGTGGCTTCCCCACCCGGTAGTTTTTGTTTGTTTTTGTAGAGACTAAGTCTCCCTCTATCACCCAGGCTGGTCTAAAATTCCTGGGCTCAAGGGATGCTCCTGCCTCAGCCTCCCAAAGTGCTGGGATTACAGGTGTGAGCCACTGCGCCCAGCCCACTGGGTAGTTCAGAAATGACCTCAGAGTCCGTTCCCTCCCTGCCACCTGCTAGCTGTGTGGCTTCGGACGCAATGCTTAGCTTCCCTATGCCTGTTTCCTCACTGATAAAATGTGAACAGTGATGAGGATTCAATGAGATAATATGCATTATTATCTCAAGGGCCTGGCACACAGAAACCATATGGTGACGGTTTTGCTGGTGATGTTATTGGTTCCTCATGTCTGTATCTCCGGCACCTCCCCAGGTTCCAGTTCTGTTTTTTGTTGTTTTTTTTTTGAGACAGAGTCTTGCTCTATCACCCTGGCTAGAGTGCAGTGGCGTCATTGTAGCTCACAGCAACCTCAAACTCCTGGGCTCAAGAGATCCTCCTGCCTCAGCCTCTCGAGTAGCTGGGATTGTTGGTATGTGCCACCACACCCTGCTAATTTTTCTCTTTTTTTTTTTTTTTTTTTTTTTGAGACAGAATCTCACTGTGTTGCCCGGGCTAGAGTGCCATGGCGTCAGCCTAGCTCACAGCAACCTCAAACTCCTGGGCTCAAGCAATCCTTCTGCCTCAGCCTCCCAAGTAGCTGGGACTACAGGCATGCCCGACTAATTTTTTCTATATATATTTTTAGTTGTCCAGATAATTTCTTTCTATTTTAGTAGAGACGGGGTCTCGCTCTTTCTCAGGCTGGGTCTCGAACTCCTGACCTTGAGTGATCCTCCCACCTCGGCCTCCCAGAGTGCTGGGATCACAGGTGTGAGCCGCTGCGCTGGCCCCAGTTCCATGTTGAAAACCCCTGACTGTCCATCTCCACCTGATAGCTCCCTGGC